>JAUELO010044651.1:0-19501 GCA_032357855.1 Amphibolips quercusostensackenii | reverse complement strand
AAACGTGTAGGTTGATTTTTGTTCAAAAGGACAACGTCAGGTTCATCTAAAAACTGTTCAATTATCCTCCCTCTGGCGTCAATGTGGTTTGAACCCCAGAGCGAATTGTGGCTATTAAAATCTCCTATCAGAATAAATTAAACCAAAATTTGTAATTATATTTTCTAAAGTTATTGTTGAAATTGAATTGTTTGTGCCAATTAATCAACAAAAATTAAGAATTATCATTTCTGAATACAAAAAAGCTATTCTTGACTGAAATTATTTAAAAATAAGTTTAAAGTGATTTGAAAGTGTACCTGAGGCATAAAATAAAAATTTTCTTTATCGCTAAAAACAATTTTTATAAACGAATATTTCAATTTTTCATTTCCTCGTAGAAAAAAATATTATTTTTTTTAACGATGTTTTCTCAAACGTATTCACGAATTTTTCGTTTTTAATATTTTCCTTTCAGAAAATTTTCATGTGTCGGACACTAATAAAATTAATAATTAATAAAATTGATGAAATTCACAAAAAAGAAAATATACAAATTGTAAAATTTTTAAAATTACAAAATTTCCTTCAATTTCAAATTCCAGAATAATAAGATTGACCAAAGTTTGTGATAACACCGTATTTGTAATTGCGGAAATAAAATTGCCTACATAGAATATTTTTGTCGTCTTATTTATTTATTTCATTTGCAAGAATATTTAATTTGGAAATTGTGTGTTCTATATTCTCTTAAGATTAACAGTACATTTTTAAAATAAACATATTTTTGGATAACAAGGGTGAAATCATTTTTCATCGTCTACTTTTACCTTTTTTTCATATCCAAGTAGTTCAATTTATTCAATAATTGTAATCATAATGATTGTTATAATACTACATTATATAATACATAATTCTAAATATTTTAATTATTTATAATAACAAATCTCATCAAAATTCAAATTTTTTTAGTGGATTTTGCAGCTATTACATTTTTCGTGGAAAATTAATGTTTTAAGTTAAGGATTAATCTTTTTATTAAAAATTTAACTATTTTATTTTTTTTTAACTGAATTAATTATAATTTAATAATTATTTTATTATATTTATTTATATTTTATTATATTATAATAATAAAGAAAATAATTTAATATTAATTAAAAAATTAACTGAAGCATAATATGCTTCAGTTAAAAATTGAACTGATGGGTTAAGAATTAATGTATTTTGTTTGAATTTTTTAAATGTTTTTTGGTATGAAATTAACCGACTTAGTTGAATATGATTTTTTTTGGTCGAAACCAAACGTGTTTAAAAAAGAATTTTTGGTTAAAACTTAAAAAAAAGGGGAATATTTAACCGCAATATGAAAATTAATACAAATAGATATTTTTTGTATTTTTTGGCAGTAAAGTAAAAAAAAACAATAAAGTACAAATTTCTACATTTAAAAAATTGTTATAACTTTTTGTCAATAATTTTTTCACTTTTTTGTGAAAACCTACAAAGCGATCTAGAACCCAACAGAACCATAAAATTTTTTTGAATTAGAGAAACTTTTCTTAGACTGAGAGTCAATAAAATTTTTTTATAAGTAAAAGAAAATTTGTTTAAATCAAAGACATTTTTTTCTACGTTGACGATTCTACTTTTTCCTTTAAAATTTGTCCTTATCAAGGTTAGATCTCTTAAAATAAAAAAAATCTTTTAAACGAATGAAAACTTTAGTCTAGGAATTTTTTGTATCGAATATTTTCATTTTCAGGCATTTTCCATTTTCGGAAATTAAGGTAATTAATCAAATTAATCAAATTTCCGACACTGTGAAATTTCCAACCAAGAAAATATTTCAAATATAGGATTCACGAAATTATAAACTTGCCGACAATTAAAAGCTCCAGAATTGAAAAATTGTTTGATTACAAAATCAAAAATAATAAATAAAATAATTTTATTTGATCAACATATTTTTGATGTGATAATAATGGTTTTATTTTATTATTTATTTATTCCATGAAAAAAATGTATTTGGCAAGCGTTTGTTCCCAATTTTCTTATTCAAGGAAATTCTTTTTCGTCGATGACAAGTTTTCTTGAATAAAAATCACCGCGTGATAGCAAAACAATAATCATATTTTTAGAAAATAAAGTTTAAGTCATTTCTTATCGTCAAGCTCTATCTTTTCATCATTTCAAAATAGTGCAACATGTTCTCCAATTGTAATTAGAATAATTATTATAATAATATATTATGCACGTGCGACATATTGTTAATATACTAATATAATCATTGTATCAAGTTTGAAAATTTTAACTATTTTCAACTTACATCTTATATCTGTAAGAAAATAATAAATATGTCTTGGAGAAAAACAAATTCAATTTCTTTCTGTGAAAAATAAAAATTTAAATTTTTTTACAAACCCCAGACTAGATAATGGACTCAAAAGAGCAAAGTTGTCTCTTTTGAAAAGCCACAAAAGTGCCTCTTGACTCTTTCCTTTATCTTCCTTTTCCTTATTCAAAAATTCAAAATTTAAAAAATTAAAAAAATTCTTATTGTTTTAAAAATTGTGGCAAGTTTTTTTATGTTTCTTATGGGGAAAAGGGTGATTTAGAAGGTCTTATGTACAAAAAACTGTTACTAAAAATTGATAAATATAAAGATACAACAGCTTATAGAAAAGTCTAGCTGAAATTTAATCTGTTCAAGTAGAAGTACTGTATTTTTAACAAAATTCTTTAAAAAATTGCCGTCAATGTAAAATTCAAAATAATAAAATTTTTTGGAGTATATAATATTACCTTAGACAAAATTCCCGACAATAGCAAATTCCGAAAAAAATTGCGAACGCACAAACTTGAGCACCCCATTTTCAAGACAAGCATAATATTTTCAGATAACGGATGTGAAATAATTTTTTATCGTCTATTTTTACATATCTTTTCTTAATTTCTAATCAAATAAATTTATTTAATAAATTAAATTATAAAAATAATTATGAAAATACGTTATTGGGTCAAAATAAGAATAATGTCAAAAGAAAAAAGTTATGCTTTTTCGAAAAGATTTTTTATTTATGCTTTTTTTGTTTCGTGCAGTTTTCACTTAACGAAGAATTTAAATTTCATTCTGAAAAACACAAATTATATTCCGAAATTATCGTTCGCAATTAATAAAATTAGTAATTATTAAAATTTCATAAATTAAAAACCTGTTGACAATCAAAAATTTCAGAATAATAAAGTTTACAAAGTGAATGATAAAATTCACGAGTCTAAGAAATTAAAAATTCGTCAAATCATAAAATGAAAAATAAAAAGTTAAATACTATTATTCGCAGAACATGTTTTTTATTTAATGCATTTCATCATATTTTATTGTTTATTTATTCATTTATTTCATCAGCAAAAATATTGATTGTGAAAACCGTTTGTTCGCTATTCTCTTGAAATTCAAGATTTGTCATATTTGTCGGTAGGAAATTTTCTTGAATAAGCAACGTATTTTTCAACACAACATCATATTTGTATAAAGCGAAGTGAAATCATTTCTTATCGTCTAGTTTCATCTTTGCGTAATTTCTAAATAGTTTAAGGCATTCGATGATTGTAATTATGACAGTACATTATTTAAATAACATCTAGCAATAATATGTTAATAAGACAATTATAATTAGCTGAATTATTGATATTATTTTAATCCTAGACTTGTGATTTTCCCGGTAATAATTAATATGTATTTAAAAAAAAAAAATTTATTTTTTTTTACAAAAAAAATTAACATTTTACCATAAACTCGAGACAAGATAAATATAAAGTCAAAAAAGCAAAGTTGTTAGTTTGAAAAAGCTAAAAACCAGTCACTTGACGTTTCTCTCAAACTTGATTTTTTTTATTTATAAAATTATATTATTTTATTTTTTAATACAAAAAATTTTTCTATTGCTTTAATAATTTTAAAAAATTTTTCGAAAGTGCATATTTAGCTAGTGAAGAATAGTTAAAAAGTAAAAATTACAACAAATTTTTTTTTCACAATTAAGAATATTTTTTAAAAGTATAAAAAACATGCTTTTAACCAAAAAAAAAAAAACAATTAGTAACAAAAAATTGATTGGCTTAATTTCTATTCAGCAAAATAAATTTTTAACCGTAAAAATAAATTTTCAACCAAAGAAGTGATTTCTAAAAAAAAAAGATTAATCTTAGGCTAAAAAATTGATATTCTTTTAATAGTGGAATTCGCAAAAAAATATTAATTCTCAACCAAAAAAAAAAAATTTTCCACGAGGAAGATGATTTTTTAGCAAAGGACATTTATTTTTAGCCAAATAGTTTAATTTCAACTGAAAAATATCAATTGACAGCAAAAATCAGAAAGTAAACTTTCAAATCAATAATTACTTTTAACCAAAGGCAAAAACGAAACTTTTGGCCAAAGAAATTACTTTGAAACTGAAATGATGAATTTTTAGCCAAAATATGAATTTTCTGCTAGGAAAGACAAACTTTCACTAAAAGATATGAATTTTCAAATCTATAATATACATTTTTTACAGAAAAAAAAGACTTTCTTACATGAATATTGAACTTTTAACAAAAAAATATACTTCTGAATCAAAAAAGTTGCACTTTTAACTAATAATTTAATACTTGATTTTTAGCAAGAGATAATTGGATTTCCTCATTAGGTTCTACTAACTCAGTCTATATTATTTTATTTCAACTAAATGGTATCAGAAAAATTAATTCAAAGCAAAGAAATCAAAAAAGTACATTCCCAATCAAAATTTTTGCTAATCTTCAACAAAAAAACGAATTTTTAAGAAAATAGTTCAATTATCTACCAAAAATATAAATTTTTAACTGGGTCGATTAATTTTCTACTAAAAAAAAAATAAATCTTCGAAATAAAAATACATTTTTAGCATAATGATTGCATATTCAACGAAAAAATATTTATTGAACCAAAAACAACGAATTGTCAGTAAGCCAGTTGGATCTTTAAAACAAAAAAAATCAATGTTTAACCCTGAAAATTAATTTCCTACCAAAAGAAAATAAATTTCAAACGATAACGCATTATTTTTACCCATAAATATAAAAGTGCCATTTTCATTTAACAAACTTGATTTTCAAAAAAAAAAAATTTCAACGAAATAGTTAAACTTTTAACCCAAAAAAATAATGTTTCAACTGAAATGATTAATCTTCTATAGAAAAGTGTTTGTTAAAAAAATTTTTATTTGCAACAAGAGACATTAGGTTTCTCTTAAATAGTTAAATTTGTACCTAAAAAAAGTACATTCTTGTCTAAAAATAAAATACTTTCATTTTTAGATAAAAAGTTTAATGTCAACTATAAAAAAACGAATTTTTTAACAAAATAACTTAATTTTCTACCAAATAGATCAATTTTCAACTAAAATTTTAATTCCTTAACCAAAAAGTAAATATTTTACTAAAAAGATTCATTTTTAACTGAGAAAGTCAACTTTTTGCCAAAAAATTCAAATTTTCAACAAAAACAAAAAGTGGATTTTCAAGAAAATAGTTGATTTGCTAACAAAGAATATAAATTGTCTACTATATAACGTACACTTCAAATTTTCAACAAAAGAGGTTTATTTTTAATAAAAAAAAAAGAATTATCAACAAAAAAATATCGAATTCGGTATTGACAAGTTCAATTTTCAAAGAAAAAAAAGAGTATCTACGACAATTATTTTTTTATCAAAAGAGTCAAATTTTCAACCAAAGCGATTAATTTTCAACAAAAAATGTAACAGTTGCATTTTTCATGAACGGAACTTATTTTTAATAACAACAAAATTAAACAAAATGGTTAAATTTTCAACAAACAAAATAATGTTTTAACATAACTAATAAATCTTTAAAAAATGTAGTTATTAAAAAAGTGGAATTGTCAATCGAAGACATGATTTCTCTTCCAAATAGTTAAATATTAAACTCAAAAATGTATATTTTCGACCTAAAGTGAAATATTTACAGTTTTAAGTAAAAATCTAAATTTAAATAAAAAACGAATTTCCAACAATATAGTTAAAATTTTTATTTAAAAAAGTGAATTTTCAACTAAAGGGATGCCTTTTCTACTAAAAAAGAGTTAACGAAATAGTTACATTTTCATCCAATACCTCAAATAATTATATTTCAAACAAATTGTTTAATCTGGATAAAAAAAAATTAAATTTTTATCAAAATACGAGTTCTCAAGCAATGAGAAATATATTTTAATCTGAAACGTCGATTATTTAAGCAAGAAAAACGAATTTACCGCAAAATAGTTAAATATTTAACGCAAAAATACGAAAACAGTTTTTAAATAATTTGATAGAAAGAAGAATTGCTTCGAATTTTAAATTCTGGTTGAAAATCTTGTGATTCAGACTAAGCTTGAAGCCTCACAAAATAATCTTCGATAAAAACAAATAAATACCTGTCAAACACGTGTTTTCTATTCATGATGAACTTACTTTACAATAAGTCAATGTCATCATCTACAAATCTTTCTTGTTTTCGCGTTATTTTTCTCCACAATTTCAGTATATAAATGGCCCAAACTCAGTACCTCGACATCAGAACCGAAAGAAGTAGAATTTCTGATTCTACTAAAAGTCTTATTTTCCGATTCTTTTTTGGTGAATTTTTCATTTTGTCCATGATGAAGCTCTTAATCCTCACTTTGGTGGCACTTTCTTTCGGTGAGTATAAGTAAAAAAATTAAATTAATTGAAGCAATTTTTTTCAGGTTGTCCACAAATTGGTACAGGCGTTTTTCTGCCACTTTTAGCAATTCTTATTTGAAATTAAAATCTTTCTTGGTCCAAATATCAGCTATTCCTTTTTTCGTTGTGAATTTTTTTTTTTTGTTCAATGTGCAACTACATAGTTGAAAATTAAAATTATTCTTTAAAGATCTGTCTTCTTGGTCAGAGATTATTTTTTTTACTGAAAATTCAACTACACCTTTCACCTTGAACACTAATTTTCTTGATCAAAAATAGATATTTTTGGTTAAAAATTTGTTACTTGTCTTAAAAATTAAACTACTTTTTAAATAATTCTTCTTTTTTACTTCGATTTTCTCAACTAAGATTTTAAATTTTAGAGTTTGGATTAAAATTTTTTGTATCTGACAATATTTAGTGAACAATTCATTTCTTTGGTTGGAAATTTTTTTAAACAAAAAATGTTACTTGTTTATTTTAGGTTGTAAATCTATCTTTTCATTGGAAAAATCATTTCTTTGTTTATAAATTCGAATCTCCACCTCTAAAATCGTCTTACCTAATTTGTGAATAATCCCTAATTTAAAATCTTTTTTCTTTCATTAGGGTAACCAACTTTTCTATCTATAATATATTTTCTTTTTTCATTTGCAGGATTCTCAGAAGGATATGATTCTTTACATCCTCCCAGACCAGAAGGATATACCAACGAAGAAACTTTAATAGCATTTTTTAACATACAGAAAGATGAAGTAGAAGGGAAATGTGACAAAGCTGACGAGGACCTACAAACTAGGTGGGAGAAAATAAATAAAACTCTTAATGCTCTTTCAAAAGGTATGACTCCAAGTGAACCCTTTGATGGTTCATACAAGCTTCAAAAAAAAGTTATAAAAACAGCGTTACCATGCGCGTCGAAGAAGGAAAGGGAAGAAAAACTGAACTACTACATCAATCTGTGAGTTGTTTTAATGTTTTAAACACAAATTTCAAACTATTTCTTTAAATTAAAGAAATATTTTTGGACTGACACTTGATGAATACCTTTCTATGATTCAAAGGAACTTTCACTGTTTGTTGAGGATTTAACTTTTTTGTTAAAAATTTTTCTTTTGTGGATGAATTAAAGTGTTTTCGAATGAAAATTAAAATCGTTTTTTGGTGAAATTTCAACTAGGCATTATATTGAGCCCACGAAAAATGATTTTCCTGTGAAATTGAAAAGTCAGTCGCACGTAGCGTGTACTTGATGATGCTAAGTTTTAAATTAAATATCGTTTCATTTTCAGACCTGAACCAGATCAACCAAAAAAGAGCGAAGTGAGTGAAAAGAACTAAACGATTGTACATTTATGACAACTACTGGCCTTTCTACGATATAATTATGAATTATGGTTATTATTTTTGAACGTATATTCGCTGTGCTATACACGGGTTTTACTGCGATTTTCCTTGTGTACTACAAAAAAAAAATTGTAGGTAAATACTAGTACAGATATTTAAAAAACGGTCATAGCTGCTGGGGTATTAAATTAGTAGAGTTCCTTCTTATGGGTCAATATGTAAATAAATTATTATAGTAATATAATAAGAAATGTAATAATCAAAATATGTGGGATTTAATAAAAATTTATGGCTTATCTCAATCAGCGTTTCCTTGTAGAAAAAATTATTTTTTCTATAATTATTATCATAATACCTTATTTGAGTTCACCAACATATTTTATAAGAAATTCATTTAATTGATTGTTGTAAAGATAAAAGAAAACAATCATTTTTGATTCGACTTTGTTCAGATAGTTTTGTTCAAAATATTGGTATGTCTATAGTGAATCTAAAATCATATTATAAGATTCGTTAGAATAGTCCAAATCAGTGGATTTATTGAAAGAGGCTTACCGCTTTTTTTTAATGATAGACTTTTTTGCAAAGTTACGTTTATCATCCCATTTTATATCATTTCGATCGTCTTTATGGTTATCCGCAATCTTTCGTCTTATTTTGGTGTTCATTGAGGGAACTGCAAAGAGGGCTTTTCGTTTCAACTACATGAATTTTGCCAGAGCTACAATTAATTTTATAAACTACACTGCGCATTGGTCTGGAGTTTCAAATTCATCTTTGCCAAGTTGATTAAATTTATTTAATTCTCAGTCAATTCCAAAAACGGTTCTAATTTTTAATTTATTTTATAATCTTTATATAATTTGTGAAATTGTACAAAAAAATCAGATTTAGACAATTTTAACAAATTCTCTAACAAGATCAATTGTCCATCAAAAAAGTTTAATTTTAAGCAAAAAAAAAATGTTTAAATAATTTTTTTACAAAATATTTAATTTTTAACCGAAAAACCAAATTTTTAACAAAAAAAACTAATTCTCACCAAAAATGTTCATTTTTAACCAAGAAAGACTTTTTCAGCAATATAGAAAGAATTTTTTCAAAAAATATTGAATTTTGAAGCAAAACAGATAAATTTTTTGCAATACAGTTGCATTTGCTACGCTGAAATAATTATATTTTAACACAAATAGTTTAATTTTGAACAACGGAATTAAGTTTTTATTTAAGGATGATTTTTTAGTCCATAAAGAAAAATATAATAATCGAAAATGTTTACATTTCGAGCCAAAAGAACGAATTTATCGCAAGAGGGTTAAATTCTCAACCCAAAAAAATCAAGGCACTCCTTTGGCTAGTCAGATAAATAATGTTATGTACAATAATGATAATAATAATAAAAATGATGTAACACTGCAAACTCTTCAAAAAAATGAAAATCTAACTCTAAAAAAATCCTTTTGACATATCAGGCAGCAACCAATTTTTTTCGCATCAATTTTTTCGTATCTTGCATAGTTTGTCAGCAAAATGTAATTTTTGATTTTTCATTATTATTTATTTGTTTCATCACAAATTTAAATTCTCAATTTTCCGAAAAAATTCTGGAATTTTGTATGATAGTGTTGTAGGGCTTTTGTAAAGCAACGTTTTTCTCCTACTGACTTTTTTTTATATCGTGCATTGTTTGGCTCGAAATTTGCTTTTTCTTTTGTTTCTTTGGATTTTAAAAATATTAAAACTCTTATAACTTCCTTCTTCTCAAGAAAAGTCATTTAATGAATTATTTATCTTTTTGAGTAGTTTTCATAACCGTATATACATAATTTTTAAATTTCAAAAAACAGTGTTTTTAACAATTTCCAAAATGTGCTCACTTTTTGAAATTTTATCTAAAATAGCTAGTTAACAAACTTGCACTTTCAATTCAGTCCTTAAACAAGTGTGCCAAAGCTCAATCCAATCTGCGTATTTTTTCGAAAGTTATCGTGCCTGCAGATAGACTACAGACAGACAGACAGGCAGACAACTTCGTAAAAATTGTTTTTTCTGACTCAGGGAGTCTCAATACGTGGAGATTTGATGAAAACCGGCAGTCAAATTCCAGATAAAACCAATACCTTCTCATCAGAATAAGAATGTACGAATATTTTTTTTTTAATGAAGCGACAGTTGTGGCGTTTTCCTTTATTTTATTTTGGCAAATATAAAAGTAATTTTCAGCTCATTTGAAAAAATAGCAAAAGAATTTATATTATTAATAAGTATATTTTGTGGATATTTTATATGTTGGAAGATATCAATTAAAATAATTAAAAATATTATTTACAGAATTTTACAAGGGGCAATTTTTGTTGAATAAAGAGCCACACAAGTACTAAGTATAGGATTTTTTAGACCAATTGGCATTCTACATACCTTCAAAATACTACATAATATAATTTTTAAAAAAACCTTTTGTAATCTATCTGCGAATGGTTAAATTGCAATTACCTGAATTAATTAAAAGTATTAAAAATTAGTAATAATTAAAGCGTGATCCAAAAAAGACGTAGAACGTAATTTCTTATTAGGTATCACGACTTTTCCGACGGAAATAATCTCATAACTAATTTATCGTTAAACAACAGAATTATTTACTGGATTTTATATTTTTGACAATCTACACCTGAAGTTTTTTTACAGGGTTTATTACAGTTTTGTGAAATTTACAGGGTGGCTGCTAGACTAAAAACCGGGTGATTACGGAAATATGTCCATACTGACAAAAATCAAGAAATCACAGTAAATTTATTTTTTGACCAGAAATTTCACAAATTTTTAGAAGACAAATTTTGCATAAAATTTTTGTGATTTTATTTCTTCATTTTTGAACGTAAATTTTTAATTGCAAGAATTCAAAAATTTAGTTTTGAAGTCCTAAGAAATTAAAAATTATAAGCGTTTGCAATTTAAAATTGTTTATGAAAAACATTACACGTTGACCAACTGTAAATATAAATTAAGTTTTAATTTTTAAAATTGAACTGTAGTTCAAGTCTTAAAACTTGTACGATAATTTTTTTACAATAAGATTCTAAATCAGTTAAAAATTGAACAATTTACAGGTTTTCAGTTGAAAAGTTAACTTTTTTTATACGAAAGCCTTAATAATCACGCAAATTGCAGTGCCTAAATGAAACTTTATAAAGTATTTTTAATGTGAAAATAATTTAAAATTATCATATTAATAACTAACGCTTTTATTCAATTAAAAATCTTATTTAAATATTGTCTTAGTCTAAAATATACCATTTTCAATCCATTTAATATTAAATTTTTAAAGTAAAAGAATTTCAAAATGAGCACTTTTAAAGTTATAATTCTTATCGTAACGTTGAATAACATTGTAAAATTAATTACTGGAAACGACTGAAGTTTAAATAATTTAGCTTTAAGGGATTTATGCATGAAAAAACGTTTGAATTTCACAATACTGATTTTAGAAGAAAGGGAATAAATTTTGGCAGTTGATTTTCTTCTCAATTGGAAAAGGAACTTTTTTGGCTTAAAATTTTTATTAAGTGGAAGACCAGGGACTTTCGTATTTTTAACATTTTTATCAAGTTTAAAATAAGGAAATTTTGGTTTTTAATTTTTGTTTAATTGTCAGTACATTAAATTTTTCAAAGGTTTTTATTGTGTTGAAAGGAATGAATTTTTTCGTTTAATTGGAGAGGCAATTTTCTTCTTTTAAAAATTTGTATGCATATTATGTATATTATTTTGTATTTTTATTGCGTAAAACGAAAGCAAATTCTAATTTTTGATTTTTTTTTAAGTTGAAAAAGAGAATTTTTTTTTAAGAATCTTATAGAACTGGTGACTAGTGGCTTTCATTTCAACACACATTTTTATTTATAAATATAAGAATTTCGTACATTTCTTGTAACTCATGTTACTTAAAATACTCGCTTTTGACGTTATTTTTTACAACACTTTTTTTTAAGCATTATAGCTCTTTCAAACTTACAACTTTCAAATAGCAAATAAGACTTTTTCTAAACGTCAATACTAATTTTTGCTTGCTCAAGTTTCCAATAATACATACAGAAATACCACTATCTCTTATTATATTAGAAATCTTTATAGCAGTACCTCGATTATCTCTAGATTCTTACATTTTATTTTAAAAGAGGATATAGAATAAAGCAAATATTAATATCAAAAGTTCCTCCGCATAGGGACATATGCTTATAAGCTAACTATATTAAGTAATGAATAATTGACTTATGCATACACGTACATACGCGTATACATATATAAATAGATATGTTGCATATGTATATGTAACTAACTAAAACTGCCTGACTAAATGCGCTGAAAAAAATTAAGTTATTGTATAGAATTCATACGTTTTGAAGGTCAAGAGTGGAAATGCGCGACCACTGACAGTTGCAGTGGACGGAAGCTATTAGTCACCTGTATTCAGTCATTTCAAATTCAATATCAATAGTCGCAGTGAAGAAAACTTACTTATTAGTCGCTCGCGTAACTTAATATTCACCAATACGAACTATAAAAATTTCAATTTTTAGCAGTACGTGACTATGTTACCTCTGACAAAGTACGTGACTGAGTTACCTCTAACATAGAACGTGAAATTTGGTACCGTCCTATCCTATATGAACCCCAGAATGACCCTTGTTAGCCGTCTAACGTTTCCCGCAGTCACGCTGACAATTTCGATACACAAGTCGCTCTGAACAAGCCGCGTACATTAAACATCCTTGTAAACCAAGTAACGAACTATCAAGTTTTGAACTAAATCAAGGGTAGATTCAGTATCTGTTTAGGACTGTGTATCGCTCTACCCCTATTGAGTCACTGCAAAGTAACTCATACAATCATCTAGTAGAGTTCCGTCGCTGCTCTGCGTAATATACGGAGATGTTATCGACAATTTAAAATTGAGTTGTTTTTTACCAAAGTCTGCTGCGTTAGCGTTTGTGCAAAGAACTAAAGAGTTATATCAAAGTAAATTCAATGCAAACATCCGGTAGAGTTCCGTAGCTGCTCTGCACATTGTACTGAGATCTAATCTACAAGTCAACCTCTTTTGCTTTTTTACGCTTCAGAAGGTACATGTAAGTTTTAAATTATGTAACTTTTAATCTTATCTACAATTTTTCCAATAAATTATCTATCATCTCAATTACGCCTTTTTTATTTTGAGCACTTCTTTAACGCAGTTTGCATAGGACTGATAAGTGACAACGAACCCACAATAAAATAATTGGCCAAGCCTCACTAACTTGACAATATCAGCACACTGGTATCCCTTTTTTTAACAATTTTCTAACCTACCTTCGCCTTGACTCGGGACGTGACAGTTGATCTAGTGAAAAATTAAGCCTATTCGATAAAAAATAACCAAACTCGGAATCTGTTTATAAAAATGGTTTAATTAATTCATATATATTAGAAATTGGCAAAGCACTATTGAAAAAAGTAATCATGAAGATATTCCTAATTAATTATGTAAGGAATTGAGCTTTTTCGTTGAAAAATAGCCAAAATCTGACATTGTTGACATAAACTATTCAAATAATTGTTACTTTTTTAGAATTTGCAAAGCATTATAGAAAAGAGTCATCGCAAAGATATACCTTAATAATTTATAAAAATAATTGCGCCTTTTTGTTAAATGAGAGAAAAATTTTTAATTTTTTCAAATAATTAATAATTATTGTTAACTTGCTAAGTATAGTAAAAAAGAATCAATGGAAATACATTTTTTGTTAATTCTGTAAACAAGTTAAGCCTACTTGCTGCAAAATAGACAAACAATAATTTTTTTTATGTAAACTCTTTATTTGATTAACAACTATTGTAAACTTGCAAAGTATCATAGCAAAAAATCACTGAAAAAACAGTCTTTTGTGATTCAGCTTAAAAAATTAGGCCTTTTCGGCGAAAAATAGCCGCACCCGCAATTGTTTGTATGAGAATTGCTCAAGTAGTTAGTAATTATTTGCAATTTGCAAAAAATGATATCATAAAGTCCCCGAAAAAACATTTTAAGTTGATCCCATGAAAAAATTAAGCGTATACACTGAAAAGACTTTATTGATTAAAATCTGTACAAATTCAAGTCTTTACGTTGAAAAATAGACAAACTTAGAATTTATTCATGAAAATTATTTGAATCATGAATAATTGTAGTTCATTTGCAAATTAACGTAGGGAAAGTTATTGGGAAAAGATTCTTGTTTGATTCTGTTAACAGTCAGCCTGTTAACTGAAAAATAGTCAAACTCTGAATTTCTTAATCCAAATTGTTTAAGTAATTTATTATTTTTGTAAATTTGCAAAATATTGTAGGAAAGAGTCTTGACAATATTTGTTGATTTCCTAAACAAACTCAGGCTATTCTCTGAAAAATATTTAAACACCTAATTTGTTTATAAAATTGTTTTAATTGTTAATAATTATTGTAAATTTGCACAGTATCGTAGGGAAGAATTTATACATTATGTTTTGATTTCGTAAACAAATACAGCCTATTTGCTAAAAATAATTAAATTCTAAATATTTTTATTCAGATTGTTAAAATAATTAATAATTTTTGTAAATTTTCAAAGTATCGCAGGAAAGAGTTGAACTAAAACTATTAAAAAATTGAGGTTCTTCGTTGAAAATCAAAATTTACTCTACAAAAAATATTAGTTGATTTGATGCAAAAATTAACCATCTTCGTTCAAAAATAGCCAAACTCTGAATTTTCGCTCATAGGAATTGTTTAAATAATTATTAATTCTCGTTGAATAATCAATAATTCTTGTTGAATAATGTTTCATCAATGTAAATTTACAAAGTAACGTGGGAAAGATTTATTGGAAATACATTCTTTGTTGATTCCGTTAACAAATTGAGCCTATTCGTTAAAAAATGACCGAAATCTTGATTTGTTGAAATAATTAATAATTCTTGTAATTAGCCAGAAGTCTTTTTGTTAAAAAATGGCAAAGCTCCAAATTTCTATATAAAAATTGTTTAAATTATTATTAATAATTAAACTTGCAAAATATCGTAGGAAAGAGTCATCGAAAAGATAAAAATAGCACCTCTAAATTTTGTTATGAAAATTGTTTAAATGATTAATCATTTTTGTGAATTGACCAAGCTTCATAGATAAAAGTCATGGAAAAGATATTCTTAGTCCATTGATAATTAAAATTTAAATGTTTTCCGAAAAATAGCACCCGATAAATAAATATTTCCAATTGTTAAAAATTTCAATAATAGTAACAATTAGAAGGACGTCATATTCTTTCTAAATGTAACTGAAAGTTAAATTAAATAAAATTCTAAACGATCATGATTTTGTATTAACCTCTTTTAAGATTAAATAAATTTAAAGAATAAAATAAAAATGAGCCCCATCCTTCACAAATATTTTTTACTTACTTAAACTATAGAAACAAAATTAACACTTTATATATTATATAATATTTCAACTATTTTTAATATTATTCAAATGTATGTAGAAAGTACATTGATTATAAAAAAGAGACTGTTTTTGAATCAATTTAAATACTGATCCTGTTTATAAAAAATCAAATTATTAAAAAATTTATTATTGTTTACTATTTAAATTTTAACCTTTCAATATAAAAAATTGACGTGAGCGCGCGCTACAAGCCCGCGCATGACGATCTAGTAAAACTATTAAAGTAACTGGAGTTCTTCTTTCTGGAACTTGCGATACACCTGCCAGGTGTGAGTGCTCAAATTTCATTAGTTTTAATAGAAAATATGATCGCTCATTTTTTTCAATCAAAGGCCTAAGTGTTCCTTTGAAACCTAAGGGTCATGTTTCTGCATTTCCTGATAGCAATGAATTAGGTCTAAGAACTTCCAAGAACAGACTACAATTTGCTTCTACAGCTTCTGCATATAAACCTGCAGTGGGTGTGTAAGATCCAACGGTCCTTTCGCAAATAATGTCAGATTTCATGTTGGGAATTTAATTTTACATTTTTTATTTCTAATATAATGTAAAATGTGTGTTCTTAAAAAATTGTTTCATTTGACACACTGAATGTTGCACGCTGTTGCGCAAAAGAAATTTATTAAAAATTACATGCAATTAAAACGTTTCTGTTCTTTCTATAAATTTTCAAACTTCCTAAAAATATGTTGGTACTGTTGGGTCATAAAGTTTTATCAAAAGGTCGATTGATGTGTCTTAAAGACACGAAAAATTACACTAGGCATTGCATTTTATTTCTTATATTAGAACATTTTTCCTCATATAATCAAGGTAAAGTGTATTTCTTAAATCACTTAACTGAAAAAAAACTTTTAAATAGCTGAGGTAACTCAAAATCCTATCAGACGGTGCAGAGGTTAAGTAATTTTTTAAAGTTTAAGGTACTTTTTTTAGAAAGTTATTTCAATTCGTTTGCCAGTGATATTCCTTAGCAGTGCATGGATATTTTATGTAAATAAGATTGTTATGAACAAATTTACTATCTATGAATTTTTGAAAAGTTCAAGGTCCTTTTTGAGCAAGTTTTAATTGGTTCAAAAGTGATATTTTGGAGCAGCATATTGAAATTTTATAAAAAAATTGATTGTTACAAATAAATGGCTTAACCGAATTTTGCTGTAAGTGCAATTTTTCAAAGTTCGAGGAACATTTTTTGGAAATTTGTTCAAATTGGTTTTTAAGTGACAATCCCTAGTAGTACATTCAAATTTTGTGAGAAATATGATTGTTATGAACAAATGGCATGAATAAATATGCTGTTTCATGCAATTTTTTATGTTTGAGGTACTTTTTGGAAATTTATGTCCATCAGTTTACCAGTGACATTTCTAAATAGTAAATTGACATAAAATGAAAAATGTAATTGTTATACACAAATTCGCAATGTATTTTAATTAAAAGCTATCTTACGCCTTATAGAGTATCTTCTGCATATAGCATAATGAGAATATTTAAAAAAGTGATCGACCTCAAATTCAATAGAAAAAGAGCTACTATATTAGAAATAAACAGGTATGTCAAAAGAAAGTTCGAAAAACTGATCATTTTGCGCTCCAAAACAAAACTTTTAATCGATCTATATTGCAAATTCACTTATAACAATAACATTTTTTTAAGAATGTGAATGTACTGCTTTAATATATGACTGGCAAACCAGTTGAATAGTTTTTTAAGAAATACCTTAAACTTTCGAAAATTGCTAAAACTCTACATTTGTTTATACTATTTGTTAATGAAAATAAAAAATATACGTCTATTTATTTTTATAATGCTTGTATATGACTTTAAATTGGGTTACAGGCGAAAGTCTCTTTATAATAATTATTCAAAATCATTACAAAATCACAAGCTGCCGCTTATAACAGTACGAGTAGTGATAAAAAATAAATAATTTATTATAAATTTTTTAATAGTATCTTGCGAATCCAAATTTATCAACTACACATTCATGTCGCACAAACTGAACAATTTATGTATTGCTATTGCATCGGAAACTTCAAATTTAAAAATGTGCAGAGTTTATGCCAAAATAAACAAAATTTATCAACTTTTCTTTTGAAAAATTTATTCAGCTCTAAATGAAAAAAAAAATTAGTTGGATAATTGTTTACACCGTGCGCAGGATTAGGTGCAAGCGGCTATGAAACCTAATAAAAAATTGGAAAATCATCTAAAAATATATATAAAAAGTGTAAAAATATTTAAAAATATCGAAAAATAAGGAATTTTACGATTTATTGAATACTGTCTTTGGCCTTAAATAATATACCATCATTTTATAGAAGGATTCATTATTATGTAAGATGACTTGACATTTTATAAAAGGTATTATGCAAAAAAGTGCTCAATACTTATTTAAAATTATTGCTATTATTTGAAATCAACGTTGAAAAATGCATTTTATACTGTAAAAGAATCTGCGGACGTATAAAATGTATACTTTTTTAGTTTTTCCTGAACTAAAAACTTCGGATGAAGAGGCGAAAAACTTGTTGGTTAGACTTCGGAGTGATTTTTGAAGTCCTTAACTCCAAAAAATTGAAACCTATTCTTGAATTCTATCGTTTTTAACTGAATATAAGATATCTTATCTGTTATTCTTAAACATTGAAAAAGGTTGTTAATATAATTAGTAACTTTAAATTTGTAGTTTAAGAGAAGTGGGTGACAAGACATTTTTGCTGCTATTTGTTCATATTTTCTAAACAAAGTCTTATAGAATTAAAAAGGAACAAAATGCAGGTACTTGATCTTGTCAGTGTTAGTCGAATTGAAAAATTTTATTAAAATAATTCGTAAATCTTGTTAAAATTTACTCAAAGTTACGCTTTAAGCTAACTTTAACTTATTTTTGAAAATGATCTAATTTTAAAATTTTGTTTTCGTTAAAAAATTTTGTGAGATCAGTTTTGAAGTCTGTTTCCTATTCAGTAAAAATTAGGATTGATTTTTCTTAATGTATCAAAAAAACATTTTGCTACATTCTTTGAAAATGTTCCGAATGTTAAAAAGCTCATTAATTGTTTTAATTTTTATCGAAAATGAAAATGGCGTTAGATAATTTGCAACTCTTCTTGTCGTGTACCAGACACTTTGACAAATATTTCCAAAACTCTTTTAGAAAATTTGTTTTTGATTTTGAAACTGCTCTAATTTTTTTCATTTTAGTTGCAAATATCTAGTTAACCAGCTGGACCTTTATATTGAAACCCTTAAAAAGTATTTTGAAGACTGACTTAATTGAAAAAATTCTTCAAAAGGTAGCGTGGCTGCAACATTCAGGTAACCATACAGACATACATACTGTAACGTGGTTTTAGTTAAAACTCTCGAATTTGTAAGATAAAATTTCTGTGAGCTCGTCGAAGCTAAACCTAAACTCAAAACGTCACGCGATTGAAAGTAGTAAACAGGCAGTCAAGCTAATATCCCCACCTAGAATCAGGCCCGGACTGGCCCACCGGGCAATCGCCCGGTGGGCCCTCGAAATCAGGGGCCCTCGATTTGGAGTATACAATCGATTTTTGAATTGAAACATGTTTCGTTTTCAAATCAATTAACTGGCATGTCAATTTTGAGCTATTAAGGCCGGTAAGACCTTCAACTTGAAGGGCTCCTTTCAGCAAGAGAGATTTCCAGAGTGAAACTTAATTTGGCAGTGTTTCTGTACCTTTTTATTAGTTCATTTGGGCCCCTGACGTAGTTTAGAATTGTGAGTATGCCTACGCCGAAGTCGTTGACTTTGACAACGTCCTGTGAGCAGAAGAATTCTCAACTAAAATTTTATTTGATAGCGTATCTGTAGTTCTTCCAGAAATCGGGGCCCCTTGCAAATGACTCTCATCGATATATTTCACAATTTCAGAAAATGTTTTGAAAATGCGTATAT
>JAUELO010044614.1:0-10258 GCA_032357855.1 Amphibolips quercusostensackenii | reverse complement strand
GCCAAATTTTAAACAAATCTTATACATTCTCTGATGAGAATGTAAAAATGTAAACATTTTTATAAGAGCTAGAAACATCAATGTAAAAATTAAATAAAGTCGGAATTCGCTTAAATATCAGATAATATGACCGAATAGAGTTTTATTAAAACTTTAAAAAATAGAAAAAGTTAAATAAATAAAATATGTTTTGCTGAAATATTTGTTGAAATGTTAATATGATTCGAACACACTTTTTCAAATGTCAGAATAGAATAAACTTGATAAGAAATCTTTTGCCGTACATTAAACATAGTTTGAGGAAGTATTTAAGTAAATCCCACGTTATCTCTGCCGACACAAATAACTCAGTTTTGTAAAGAAACAAGTTTGTAGGAAAAATATTGAAAAATAACAGTTTCATGCAGAAAACATGAATGGCAGGCAAAGGAATTTTGTTAATAATAATCTTATAAGGTAATCGTGGCTCGGACTCACGCCATTATTTACACTATTCGAAACTTTTTTTTAACGATGCCACTATTTTGCTATTAGCGAGCATGCTCGGTAGTGCAACTATTTTATCACTGCTTTTATTTTCAAAGTTTTTAACTAATTGGCTAAAATAACATATCCGCCACTACAAAAACTGAAATTTCAAAAGATTACAAGATTTTAAAGGTTTCAAAGGATTGCAAAGGATTTCATAAAATTTCAATTACTTCAAGGGGCTTTAAGAGATTTTAAAAAGTTTCCTCTTTAAAATTTTGTAAAACGTTTTCAGATTTTATACACATTTTGAAATTTATAAAATTTAGAAGCTGCTTTTTTATCACAATTTCTGCTGATATCAGCGATGTGTACAAAAGATTATTACACCCATATAAAAAAGTTAGCGCAGCAGGCTTAGGTAAAGCTGAATGGGATTTGGAAAAAATCGCAAGATAAAAACAAGTCAAAATATGAGTTCACTGCAGCTGCTGAGAATTGAATAAGACATCAAGTGGTCAGAAAATTTCTATAACTTGTAATATCTGTCAAGAAGAATGTATTTAAAATATACTGATTTTAATTTGAAATTGTTTCATTTTAATTATAAAAGATTTCTATTTCTGTTTCTTTTTTTTTGCAAGTGCTTCTTTCCGAAGAATATTTTTTCAGTTATGAATTTTATTATTTGGTATAAAATTCAACAATGTTGTTAAAAAAGGCATCCTTTTCGGTCAAAAATTTAAATTTTTTGTAGAAAAACTACTTTTTATTTAGAATTTATATTTAGGCGTTGAAAAGTCAACTGAAACCTTTTTTGGATGAAAATTCAACTATCTGTTTTTAAATTTGTCCTATTAATTGAGAAATTTATTTATTGGAGTAGAAATAGTATTTTTCTTGAATAAAAATGCAACTGTTTGGTTGAAAATTTAACTATTTCATCAGAAAGTTATCCTTGTTTCTCTAAAATTCAAGTTTTTCGTTGAAAATTCAACTATTTTGTACAAAATTCAAGTTTTGTTTCAAATTCATATTTAGATATTAAACAGGCAACTAATATATTCCATGAATGAAAATTTAACTATTTTTTTTTTAATTTGTCTTATTGATTTAATGATTCATCTATGTTAGTTTAAATGTCATCTTTCCTTAATAAAAATGGAATCATTTGGTTGAAAATTTAATATTTTTGTTAAAAAGTCATTCTTTTTTGTTGAAAACTCAACTAGTTTGTTGAAATTATATTTTTTGGGTTTAGAAATTCAAGTATTTTCGTAGAAAATAACCTTCTTTAGAATTAATATTTGTACGTTGGAAAACCAACTAGAATTCTTCTGGAATGAACATTGCACTATTTTTTAAATTTGTTTTTTATATTTAAAAATTTATCTGTTTTAGTGAAAATTTTATATTTCTCAAATAAAAATGCAACTGATTCAAAATTCAACTACATAGGTAAAATGTACACTACTTTTTAAATATTTTTATCAAAATAAGGTTTATATTTTTAGTTGAAAATTCAACTATTTTATTGAATTTTTTTTTAATTAATTTTTTTAAGTAAAAATGTAATTTTCCTATTTTTTTAAATTGTTTTTTTTATTTGAAAATTTTTCTTTTTTTGGTACAAAAAAATTTTCTTTATTTAAATTTTCACCTTTTTTTGGTTAATACAACAGTTTCGTTGAAAATTTATTTATTTTTTGCTGAAAATTCACATTTTCGGGTTGAAAATTCAATGTTTGTATGAAGAATTCGTTTCTTGTCTTGAAGGTTTACCAATTTAGATGAAGTTTTTTTCCTTTCATGACTGAAAAATCTTCATTTGTTGAAAATTCATCTTTTTGATTTCAAAATTCATTCCAAAAAATGTAAGCACATATTTTTTGACTAAAATATGAACTATTACACTTTTTTGTTGAAAATTTATGTTTTCAGGGTAAAAATTCAACTATTTTGATATGCATGAGAATCACCCCTCAAGCATGAAACCTACGAAATCCCACCCAATTTTACAAAAACATGCATTGTCTTTGAAATCTGTAGACATCTTTCGTAAATAGTTATTATATGTATATGTATAAGTCTTCACCTGCAAAGCATGTGTTATCTCAAATAGCGATTAAGACGCTGCTCAATCTCCCTAGCAATTACCCCAGGCGGAAAGCTTTACATTTTCATGTTTGAATAATTTTATAGACCAATGATCGATTATGTTACTTTTTAATGCATGGACAGAGCTTTTTAGAACAAAAACACAAAGTTTAAAGGTTACAAAGTGGATAAAATGTGCATATAATTATTAAAGTTGTTGAAACCATTAACAAATTTTACCGAAAAATAAATTAATGACGAAAATGTTACTGATGAGTAATTTCTAGTTCGTCCCATAAAAAAAGTAAAGTTATCTATTCAATAATAGCTGAAAAGTTAATTTGTTGCTAATTTGATGATAATGTTTGCAAGAATATTCAGTAAGTAATAAGCTGTATTTAAATATTACTTTTAATATATTTGATATATATATATATATATATATAAGTAAGCATTCCTAGAAACAATTAACACTGATTTTCAACATTTTTTATTGCAAGCAGTTTCAACAAAGTAGGATACTTAGATTTTTCTTCCTCGACCGACAAAACTTTGATAATTTTTTTTCGGAAACAAATCAAAACACGATTTTTCTAATTCGTGGTTCACTTAAGGAGATCTTAAACATTATAACTATTTATTTATTTTTTAGTTTTTTGGAAAGCATAGCGTTGACAAACAACAACAATTAATGATTTTTTAATAAAAAGGCAATACAAGAATTGTAATCTAGATATATTTTTTTATTCTTATTTTATTTTAACACTTTCTGCGTATGTTCGTATAGAAGTATTTTTCTCGTTCAATCAATAGTATCAGAAAAAAATAGATGTGAAATTATTGTCCGATTTTCAATAAACAATATCTGCTAGAATATGAAATAAATTTAAGATGTCTTCTACAATGTAGATTTTTATTTGCGCTCAGTAGAATTTATTTTGGTTCATGATGTAGTAGGGTGGGTTAAAAAAATGATTTTAGAAATCGCAAAGAACATCATGTCTAAAATTACTGCATTGGAACTTGCAAATTATCCTAGTGGCATTTTTGATTTTAATCACAATTCAAAAAAGTTGTATACATCTATAAATTCAAAAAATTTTCAAAATATGAAAAAAATTGTTTTTTTTTAAGATTAAGAAATTTTATTCAAAATTTCCACTAGATATTAAATAAATTTCAAAACAGTCCCAATGAAATTGTTCGATTAAACCAACATTGAAAATGTTAAAACATTTTCAAATTTTCAAAATTATTATAAGGCTATTCTTACGTTTAACAAAAACTTAAAAAGCATAATGCTTTTCAATATTTCAAAAATTTTCAAAAATTCTTATTTATTTTGACAAGTTAAGAAATATCAATCAAGATTATTACTAAATATAAAGCATATTTCGCAACTATTCTCATAAAAATTTTTAATCAGACAAAAAGTCAAGAAGTGAGATTATTTTTAAAAATATGCATTGTTTTTAGAAATCCATAAATTTAAATTGTTATTTCTTTTAGGTTTTAACAATATGCAGCTGAATTTCTTTATTAGAAATGTTATTATTTTATTGACATTATATTGAAAAATATACCTACTTCTTATACGCTTTTTAATTTTGTCTACATCGTTTAAACTGTCTCTATAACCTCAGAACTGTCTCTATAATCTTATTATCGAGCGCGAAGCGCAAGTGTTCTAGTAAGAATCTAATCGTCAAAGACACATGTGCTTTGAAAATCTTTTTTAAAAGTTATCTTAAAAACAATTTAGGTTCCAATTTTTGACTGTATTTTCTTAGGGATTAAAATGATTTTTTTAAATTCAAGTTACAATATTTTTGATGTTTGAAAAAAAATTGAAATGCACGCATTAAACTTACAAAAACGTGGGATATTTTTTTACTTTTTTTGCAGTGTCTATTTAATTTTGTTCAGATTACAAAACACTATTTTGACAGAGATAATTATGTTTTAATATACCCCTATAATTAATTTTATATTCTGTGGCCATGAAAACATTAAAACAAATTTTTTTCAGGATTAAGGGGTTTTCTGATGTTCGAATTAACTCACGAAAAATTTAAAATATATAGGGTTTTCAAGCTAGAAGCGCTACAAATATGAAAAACTTTTAAAATCTATTTTGCTCGCGCGAGTTCCCCATATTTGAATTGATCAATTCCGAATTCAGTACAGTTCACGGGGAATGCCTTGCTTTTGAATTATAAAATGCTTTGTTTTAACCCACCCTACTATTAAGTCGTTCTAATTCATATTTTGTAGGTATTAAAACTAATAAATTTCTATTTATTACAGAATTAGCACTAGTTCCAGGGTACGGGGTGAGCGTGATGAATAGAGATTTCTATGGGAATGCAAAACCGAGCTATGTCTCGGCAAGTAGCTACAACAATGGACCGATGGGCATGGAAAAACTTGAATCAAGGAAGCGGTATCGGAACAAAGCTGTGGGAGAGGGCTATGGCCCAAATTACTCAAGCACTCATGTCATACCGCATTACGTGCCACATGCTATTCAGTAAATAAATGTATTATGTGTAATATTTTTATTTCACATTCTTATACAAAATTATTTTTGTGAAAACCTAATTATTTTAAGAGATTTATGATAAAATGTACAATGAACCTACATTTAATACATTTTTCTTTTCATTCCAAAATTTTAATCCTAAGTCTTGAATAGTTCATAGTATTGCATAGCAAATTAAAAATGGCCCTTTGTCTAATATTTTATACTTTTTCAACACAAGTGCACTTTCATTTAGATGGTTCAAATAATCAGGTATGAAGTAAATATTCATATTTTAAGTCCTTTAGATACATTATTGAAGAATATTCTGTATAAATTAATAAAACAATAATCCAACTATGTTATTCAAAAACATTTGTTTATTCACAAGGTGATTATTTTTTAAAATATAATTTAAATTCTACAAGATTCATACTGTGTCGTATTTGACATGCAATCATGACACTGATTTGTACCAAATATCACAGATATAGAAACTACGAAACTAACTACCTAACCTGTTAACCATTTATCAAAACACATGAAATACATTTTTGATGAATATTAATAAAATTAATTATTAGAGAATGTGTAGATGCTGAGAGTGCATATGTATAAGAATATTTCGAACTGCATATGATTACTCTGGATTATTAAAAATTATTGTAGATTACTTCGCCTAAATTAGTTTCACGCAAATTTCTAACCAAAAGGATTACTTATTAAAAAAATTTTTGAATTTTGAACAAAATACATTAACTTTTAGCCAAATAGTTGTATTTTTTGATAAGAAAGATTTATTTTCTACCGAAAAAGATGAACTTTCAACAATATACACCAGTTTTCAACAAAGAAGTTAAATTTCTAATCAAAAAGTTCAATTTCCAACTGAAAACAATCATTTTTTCACAAAAAATGTAATTATTAAATTTTCATTAAAAAAATTAATTTTCAACAAAAAAAGCCAATTTTAAACGAACTGATTATTGTTTTAACCAAACTAGTAATTTTATAACTGAAATTATTAATACTCAACTG
Organism: Amphibolips quercusostensackenii; assembly: GCA_032357855.1. Lineage (NCBI taxonomy): Eukaryota > Metazoa > Arthropoda > Insecta > Hymenoptera > Cynipidae > Amphibolips > Amphibolips quercusostensackenii. The sequence continues at coordinate 4,134 of JAUELO010044614.1, read as the reverse complement.
GAATAATTAAACTTTGTAGTTAAATTTTCAACCATAGAGATGAATTTTCACCTGAAATGAAGTATTTTCAACCAAGAAATACGCCTTTTTAGCAAAATTTTTTAATTTTTTACAAAGAAGGTTAATTTTTGAGCAAAACAGATAAATTTTCAGATAAAAATGTAATACTTGATATTTAATTAGGGCTGATTTCAGTTTTAAATCAAAAACAGTAAGGGTCAATAAAAAAAGATGCATTTAAAAAAAACAAGTTCTCTTTTTAATAAAAAAGGATAGTTTAGAATAAAATTGTTTGAATTTTCCAAAAAAAAAGATAAAATATAAACCAAGAGTATCAATGCTCAACAAAATACATAAATTTTCAATCCGATAGCTGAATTCCCGATTAGACAAAATAAATTTACAGTCAAAAATAAAATAATTTGATTTCCCGTTACAAAAATTAATTTTAAAGAAACAATAAAAACCTTTTTTTTTGACAAACTAGATAAACTTTTCACAAAAATCGTTTAATTTTTAACCTAAAGGATAAGTTGTCAAGCAAGAAGATTAATTAGGATTAATTTTTAGGAAAATAGTTAAGTTTTTAACCAAAGAAATGAATTTTCGAGCCAGAATCTCAATTTGATATTAAAATTTTCAGAAATTAAATGCATGAATTTTTAACTAAGAAAACCACATTTTTACCTAAAAAAAATAGTTTAATCTTGAGTTCAAAAACTATTTTTTTACCAAGAAAAGCAATCCTCAAGCGATTAGCAAAATTTTTAACAAACCATTTTGAACTAAAATCAAAAATTTTTAAACAGAAAACTGAGGTTTTAACAAATTAGTGTAAATTTCAACCGACTAGTCGAATCTTCAACTAAAAAATGTACATTTTCAACTAAATATAAAATAGTGAAATTTTGTTCGAAAAAATAATTAAAAATAACAAAAGGCAGCGCCTAGTCCTTTTGAAAATAATGCACTTTATGAATTGCACTCCTTCTAAAAAGATGGAAATTAACAAAAATGTCACTCATCCTGAAACTCAGAACGACTGGCCTATTTTCACCATTTAGCTAGTTGTTTCGGAAAAATGTTAATAATGTAATTATGCGGGTTTTAAAATAAAGTTATCAACAGTTTACTAGTCATGCATGACTTTTCGGCCTAATGAGCTTTAAGATTTTATTTTAATATAATATAAAAGCCTAATTTCTTTTAATACACATTTTTTAAATATTTTCGATCTCACCTCCCTGATTTGTTAAATACCAAGAAAAGTGCGCAATCATTTTTCATTTCAAAATTAATTAATTTTTAGGGGTTGTGAAAAGCCGATAACGTTTCACGTGTACTTTCCCTGGTAAAAAGGTCTTTTTGGAAATTTGCGATAGAATCGTTAAACTTAGATTATCTTACTGCATCTGTCATGGTTTTCTTAAAAATTATTTGCTGAGTACTTTTTGAATGAACCCCTATAAGACACATTTATATATTTCGACAAAAAGTCCGCAAGTGCAAAATTGAGATATTATGTTCCGCGTGAAAAAAAGTTTCCTTTCTCAAATATATGTACAAAATAAGTCAAAAATGTTTATCAAAAGTGTACGCATCACTCCAAATGTAAGTTGCAAAAATCTATTAACATTTTTTTAATTGAAATTTCCTTTTTCTGATTTTAGGGAATATAGAAAATTTAATAAATTTAACGAAATCAGGAAATTTGAGAAATTCAGAAAATTCATTAAATTTAGATATGCAAGAAATTCAAGAATTTCTTGAACCTTCTAAATTCTTTAAATTCTTTAACTACCTTGAATTCTCAAAACCACCTAAACTCTATGAATTTAACAAATTCTAGAAATTTCCTCAATTGTATGAATTGCAACAATTAAATGAACTTCCAAAATTGCATGAATTCTTAGAATTCTGGTTATTCCAAGAATTCTATAAATATCATAAGTTTTATGAATTACCTGTATTCCTTAAATTTCTTGAATTTCATTAATTCTCTGATTTCCTTGAATTTCTTAATATCCCTAAATTCATTAAATGCGTTGAATTTTCTGAATATATTGAAATCTCTAAGTACCTTAAATTCTCTAAATTCTCTGATTCTTCAAATTTTCTGAATTCTCCAAGTTCTCCGAATTTTTTAGTTCTTCAAGTTCTCTGAATTCTTCAAATCCTGTTAATTTTTTTAATCCTCTGAATGCTTCAACTTTTTTGAGTGATTTAAATTCTTTGAATTTCTGAAATTTTCTAAACTTTCTAAATTCGGAAAAAGAGAATATTAATTGTGAAAAATAGTAATAGGTATCTGCAACTTACCTTTGAAGTGATGCGTACAGTATGCAAGTTGAACTCTGGAATGCTTCAAACTTATTGCTTTAAACATTTTTGACTTATATTTAATATATATTTGAGTGAGGCAACTATTTTTACGCGGGACATAACATCTCATTTTCGCACTTACGGAGTTTTTTTTCGAAACCCTATCAAAGTTTCTTATAGAGGTTGAATGTAAAAAGCGTTTGGCAATTCATTATTCGAAAGAGCACGCCAGAAACAGTAAAATAATATAATATTGACGATTCTAGCGCAATTTTCCAAAAAGGACTTTTTTCCGGGGAAAATACACGTGAAACTTTATGGGCTTTTAATAACCAATAAAAATCAATTGATTCCAAAATAAAAAATAATTGTTTACTTTTCCAGGTACTCAAAGAACTTTAGAGACTGATATCAAGGAAATTTAGAAAAAATGTGTACCAGCTAAATGAATAAACCTTGAGATTCCACTAACCAATGAAAAAGATAAACACGTCATTATACATCAACACATAAACTAGGGTAAAACTGTAATGAAAATTATTAACAAATTTTTTTTTTCAAAGCTACTTTTTGTCACCTTATTAAAAAAAAGTGAATTAACGATTTTGCGAAATTAAAGACAGGTGCGAATGTTTAAAAAAAATACCTACTGAGTGGGCGCTGTAGTTACTCGTCGTTAAAACGTCCTACAAACATCAGACGTATCCATGCCCACCGGGAGACTTAAAGAAGCTTGATAAGATGAAGGTATTGAAAAGTACATTAAAAAAGAGATTTTTGTATATCTTTTTAATTTTGAAGGAATATTCTTATAGAAATAGACCTAAAAATATTTTTAACTTAACTTTGAAAAAATATATATCGCTCTGTTTCGAGAAGGCTAGATAATTTTAACTGTTAAAAATTTATTATAGTTAGGTATGAAGGACGATCCTCGTTTACACCCTCGCGTAATGATATGAACGTGCGCAGTTGGGCAAATGACCACTGTGCACGTGTACAGCTGGGCTAGTGACAACCTTGCACGTGCACTGCTATCCGAGTGACATATTTGCACCTCTAAGTCTACAGGAGCCCATCTGTGCACGTCGAAATCTTGACGTGCACAGTTTAAAACGTGCACGTGAACGTGCACAGATGAAGGTGTGCAGTTGTCTGTCATTCATAAAATAATCCTCGTTTTTTGCACCACTTATCACTTTACTTTTATTTTATAGTTCTATCAGCTGTTCTACCTCAACGAATATCAAGATAATTAAATCTAGTTCAGCGGAAGCCATTGAGAAGAGGCTTACCACCAACATATTAAACAATGTATTGCGCCACGGAGTTAATTGTGAACGTCGAAAGGGTTGAGAAATTTTTAATTCCTCTTTATAATTCAAAGTAATATCCAGGTCCCTCGAGCGGCTAATAGATTAAGAAACGTTGGACTTGCCAGATCTGAAAGTTTGAAACGCACCTTGCTGTTCTTTCTTATCTATTATATAAAACGACAAAAGGAAGAATAGGATAACAAGTTGAAAGATTTGTATATGTGTAATTGAAGAGGTCAATTATGATCGTCCGAAAAATTAGATATATTTAGGACAATTACTTACATAACAGACTTACGTTGTTGTCCAAGAGAACAAGTTGTAGTTTGTCACGAAGAAAAACAGCATATTTTGTATAGTATTTAATTGAAAGAATGAAAGCAACTTGCGTTTCTCATCTAAAGTGCTTGAATTTAGAAGAAAGACTGATTAGTTGTCTTCAGATATTCGCAAAGACCCCCCGAGACACTCAAAGAGCATCAACCCCACTCTTGCA
>JAUELO010044574.1:0-10259 GCA_032357855.1 Amphibolips quercusostensackenii | reverse complement strand
ACTATATTCTCTATATTCATTAGCGAAACTTTCAGGGACTGGCACGTATCGTCTGAGACATCACCATCAGATCATAGGCATGTATGCTTTTTACTGACAGGTGACATGTATGAGCTGTGGATATAGTGCAAAGGGCTATACATAAATATTATGAGGACAATTGTTCTCTTTGTATTAGACAAAGAGATAAGGATTCTTCTTGGTGGAATTTTAGACTTCAGGCTATAAAAAAAGAAACTAGGAGACTGTCCAATAGAACCAGGAAAACTGAAACTGGGACTTATATAAGATTAGTGTAGCAGGATATACTAAAGAAACACAGTCGACTAAAAGGAACTCATGGAGGGAGCATTGTTAAAGAATTCAAAATATATTCCGAAAAAATGAAATATTATTTTAAAAATTATTCTTGATGATGTTCAATATCATTTCTTCATAACTAGAGGTATACAGTAGTTTGTTCGAACTTCCCATGTGAATTTGGACACGCTTATAACACTGGATTTTTTCAAAAAGAAAAAATTAAAATATATATTAAACCACGCTATAAATGACAAGTTGAAAATAAATTGAAAATTTCAGAAAAAACAGCAATTTTCTAGCATTATTTAAAGAAAATACGAGTATTACATTGAATAATAATTAATTTTCAATGATTATGTTATTATTTCCAAAAAATATGAACTTTTCATGATATTGTAGAAACGCAAAAATCAAATCAAATATGAATTGTTTAAACAACTGAAAATAAACCTAATAACTGGAGATTCACTTTCTGTGTGATTAATCCCGTAAAATACTTACTTTTTATGATTTACAAGGTAAATTAGATTTTCTATTAATACTTTTAAGCTCGTCACTCATCTAATACAAATATTTCTCAAGAAGTGACCGAAATTAAATTAATTAAAAGTTAATAAAAAAGAATATTTTTCCTCCATCTTTCCGAAAACTGAGCTTTTCCCATTTAAAATCCCATTTTATTTTCAAAGTTCCGGAAGCACTCATAATATTGAAGAATTTAAAGAAAAAAACGTAATTTCTTTTTCCAAAAATCTCAGAAAATAGCCTTGCTTAAGTAGGGAGCCTTGCCATCTAGCAAAAAGAAAGTTTTTTCAAATCATCCTATTATACATACATGGTTCGAAAGTGGCTTCATTTCGAGGCTCAGGAGGACTAAGATTTAGATCAAGACCAACAGGGGTCACATTTTTTAATTTTTGAGTCCAGCTCGATGAACTTAGGTCTGTAAAAAACAATAGAGATCAGCGTTTTCAACGAAAAATCATTCTACTATTAAGGCCTGCAAAGATTTTCTGAATCAAACTACTATAATCAATTGCACGCTACGCGTGCGTTTATTTTTCTGTTTTGAGAGAAGAAATTATTCATAATACAAAATACGAATTTCAAATAACTATTTATTTTTAAAGTTTATTTGTTCAATTGTTATTAAGGTTACATAAATATAACTTTCCTCAAATTCTTGAGAAAATTGAAAAAAAAATTTGTTAAAGACTTCAGATATCTCAAAATAAAATTTCAACAAATAGTTCAATTTTCACCCAGGAAAGATTTTTTATTCAAGAAAGAACAAGAATTTTTACAAAAAAAAAATTATTTTTAATACAAAATAAAAATTGAAATATTAATTTATTTTCTAGGTTTATTTGTTTTTAATTTTATATTATAATAACTTTTCCTGTTTTTAAGAGAAAATTCAAAAATATTTTTGTCGAAAAATTATCTAAAACTTTTTTTAGAAATTTATTTTATTTTACAGGATTTCACCATTAAAAAAAAAAACAACAATTAAATCAGTTTAAAAGATATTTAAGACTTAACGAAGTTTAGAAAAAAAAAGAAAATATTTCATACATTCTCTGAAATTTTATGGTTTTAGAATATTTTTAATCTTTTAAAAACTTCTGAAATTTCTAATATATTTTGAACTGACTCAAAGTATTCTTAATATTTTGGAAAATTATACAAAATTAAAACTATTGCCTTACGATTTTTCAGATAACTTTTTGACAATTTTAGAAATCTCTTAAAAAGTTTTTAAATCCCTTAGAACTTTCCTTGACAATTAATTTTATAAATTAAAAAATCATTTGAAATTTTTTCAGGAATGTTAAAAAAAAACATTCTTTTGAAACCTTCCAAAATGTTTTGCAAACTTCAAAAATTTTTGTTCGAAATATTAAAAAATCTATTTTTTTCTTTTTTGAAATATATTTAAGTGAAAACTTATTTGTGTATCTTTTCAAAACATCTAAATCTCTCAGACTTAATTAAATTCTTTTTAGCATTTTGTAATCTTGCAATCTTGATCGTTAAAAATCTTCTTCACTCTCCTTTGAAATTTCAGGAAATCATTTAAAATGTTTTGGAATCTTTTTAAGTTTTCTTTGAAAATTTATTTTTTGATATAAAAAAAATCATTTGATATTTGACTTATTATTTTCTTAGAACATTTCAAAATTCTTGAAAAGCTTCTTCTTCAAAATCTTCTAAAATCTACATTTAAAGAAAAACTTGAAATCTCTTTAAACATAATTCAAAGCTGATTTGAAAAAATTTACAAATTATATAGTGTGGTAGAAAAATATTAAACACACAATTATTTTCCAATAATAAGATCTTTAAAAGAGTTTAAAATTTGATTTCATTGATCTAAATTTTATTTCAAGTTTTTCAAGTCTTTTCCTTTTTTCTAATGTTAAAAAACTTTCAAATATCTTTTAAAATTATTCGAATTTCTATTTAAAATATGAAACTGTTTTACATTATTCAAAAAATTGCCATCAAATCTTCTACATTTTTGTTATCATTTTGGCAATCTTTCGGAATGTTTTGAAATCTCTTTAAATATTCTAAAAAAATAAATGTTGTGATATAAACAATTATTAAAAATTCTTTGAGCAATGGTAAGAAAATTTTTTCATTCTATTGAAACCTCGCAAAATCCTTCAAAAACTTCTAAATCTTTTGTTTGAAATGCTCAAAAATGTACATTTTGTTTTATGTAGAATTATTTTTAATCCTTTCAAAACTTCTAAATATCCCTTAAACTAATTTAAATTTTTTATAAAATTTTGAAATCTTGTAAAAATTGAAAAATTTTCCTTTGAAATCTTCTAAATGCCTTTTCAAAAATTTAGGAAATCATTTGAAATCTTTTTAAATATTTCCTTTAAATAAATTTTAAAAAAGAATAAACGAATAACATTTTTCCTGAAATATTATGGAAAAAATTATATTATGTTAAAACTTTTAAAATCTTCAAAATTTTATTTTAAAATCTTCAAAAATCTACATTTTTGAAAAATTGGTCAGCAGCGGTAATTTTTTGGTTCACGGAACCGACCATTTTTTTATTTAATGTTTAGAAACATTCAGAAATCATGTTTATCATGAAATAAAATTAATTTTTAGAGAATTTTGATTCACTAAATTGATGTTGCGGAAAATTCTTGATCTTTATTAATAAATAAATACACACACATAACTTTATTTAATATGTTTAAAGGGTTGTGAATAGAATATGTTTGTCATTTCGAAAACATTTAGTTAAAACGTTAAGAACAGAAAAAATGTTGCCTTTATTATTAAAGAATCATTTAAAATTTCTCTTTCAGAAATAAATTTGTAGAAATAAAATTCCTTATTTGAAAATTGCGACTTACAAAATTAAGAAACTGCAGAAAAACAAACTGATAACAGTTACGTAAAGTCATATTTACGCAGTATGAAAGCAATCAGGAAATCAATAACAATGAGTGCGACATTTTCGATAATTTCGTTCTACCTGTTTTTTTTTTTTAGATTAGGGATTCTAAGTTGTGTGGGTAAAATCCAAGATGTCTGCACGCTGAGGACCAAACAATGACACCGATTGCATGGGGTACAACTTTATTCTTTAATAACTTAAAAATAAATAATTTTTACCATAAGTGTATTCGCGCATTATTTTTTACTTGTCGAAAACAATCCAATTAACTGATAAAATCGATTAGAAATCGTTGCATTGATTTTATTATTTTGTTAAATAGCTTTTTAAAAATTTAAAATAATATCCAAATATACATATTGTAGTAAATCATTATATTCCAAGTTACAAAAAAAATAGGTTTAATTCTATGGAATTAATATTAATGCTTGGTCTTTGGCATGCAGATATCTTGCCAGCTGACGTCACAATGTGAAATAGCTAATAGGACAGGATAAGATCTTATCATTATTTTGAGCAATTGAATTTTTTCTTTTTATAAAATTATACGTACCGATAGAAATAATGACAACCAAAAAGATAAAGAGAATAGTACGAGCACCTCTCATTTTCTTAAGATGAATAAAGTTCTTTCTCTAGCAATTCCTTGTAAATAGATAATTTATGTAAAACTCCTATAGTTTTATACCGAGTTAAAGTGAAAGATTTATTATTTTTCGTTATACCTGGATTTATCTGAAATTCCTTAGTTTACCTTTACGAAACACCTTGTATTGGGGATAAAATAATATTTATGTATATTACGCGTCTTAATTGATTGATGGCTTTTTCGGTGCTATCTACAAGGATTTTTACTCGCACACATGCTTCTATATCACAAGTGTGAACTTAATTTTAGATACAGTATCAAATTTTCATTTTACCTGCGCCAATTTTAATTTTTTTTTAGAGATTGCTCCCAGCATTTTTACCTAAAACGCTTTTAACCTTTTGTTTTTTCTGTGTTTATCAAAGCCGCACACTGTTAAAAATTGTTGTTGGAAACTTTCACTAAATGTATTCAAAGTTTATTACTATTCTATTGCATCATATTGTTTCGTTTTGCATCATATTGAATCATATTGTATTATGCTGTTTTATAATCCATCATGCTATATAATATTGTATCACATTGTATTAGAATGTATCGTATTGTATCGTATCATATGATATTGTACCATACTATGACATACCATCATATATTTACCATACTGTTATTTTCCATCATATTGTATCATAGCATATGATATTGTATCATATTCACAACGATTAGACCGTGCACCGGAAAATGGTTCGGATCAGGCGCATACGCACAATTTTCGACCTATAAATGCTACAATACATGTATTGGAATGCTCAGCGGTAACCCACGATTTACAATACTTACAATACATATATTGCGAATCCGTCATTCCCATAATATGTTTGCAATTTAACCTTACGCTTGTATTGTACAAGTGTCGTAGAATTCCAAACATTTTTAACAGTGTAACTACGGTGCAGTCTAGAATAGTCCAAAATGCATTGGACATTTTTTTTGGAATTCGCATGCATAGCGCCCCTCAATTTGTTCTAACCCACAAAAAAATTAATGCGTTTTTTTACAATTATATTCAGAAATGCTGCAAAACCCATAAAGTTTAACACATATATCTCATTAGGAAAAAAAATTTGTTTAAATATTATTCAGAATCATCAATATTAGGTGAATTGATTTAAAACTCTACATTTCTCTTCAGGTAAATATTATTTCGACTTATCTATAATTATTGTTCAAACAGTTTATTAATAATTTTCTTATTATTTAATTTTTTGGTCACTTTTCACTTATCAACGTAATACTTGATGCAAGTTAACATACATAATTGCTCAAACAATTCATATTGTTAATCATTATGTTCTCTTACATAACTGCTAGGAAGTTCCAGTTTTTTTTGCAATTTTTAACTTTGTTTTGTGTTTTCATTCAGAAGAAAATAATGAAGAAACATTAAAGAAAATCGTTTTTTAAACAATCTCTTTCTTTTTTGTGAATACATTTTTCTGAATTAAAACAGATATTTTAAATATTCTTTAAATTTTCTATATGGATAGTATCAAATGTAAATTTTCCTTTAAAAAGTTACTGAGAGCCTTTTTGTTAAAATAATTATCATTAATTATCATTTGTTTCTAACTGAACACTTAAAAAAGCTAAATATTTCAGAAAAACCGCAACTTTCTAGCATTATTGTAGGAAAGGATAGTTATATGACAATAATAATTTGCCTAAACAATTATAATATTTAATTTCATGAATAATCACCTCGTTTCAAGTAAAAGTATACAAAAAGCTCAATATTTCATAATAAAACGCAACATTATCGTATTATTGAAACAGAATATCATTAAAAATGATAACAAATTACTTGAACGTTTCGTTAACTTAAATTAATTATAAGCTTACTTTAATTGAAAAGTTAACCAAAAGTGGAAAATTTTAAAAAAAGCTGTAGCTTCATAGCATTATTTTAATAGAATATTATTATAATTAATAGTGATTTGTTAATACAATTATTTTAACTGAATGTAATTAATTATTACTGCACACTGAGTGAAAAGGGGACAAAAAGTTAAAATTTTTAGGAAAATCGCAACTATACAGCATTACTATAATAGAAGATAGTAATAAACAATAATAATTTGTCTAAGCAATTTGTTTTGTTTATTATAATAAATTATTACCCTACTTATTTAGAAAAGTTACAAGTTGAAGAATTCGGAAAAGCCCACGACTTTCGAACTCTATTGTAAGATAAAATTGCTAAAAACAATAATAAAGTGTTAAAACAATATATGCAAACATACAATTATCAGTTAAGAGTAGTGTATTATGCATCAGCAACGTTTTTTTTTTAAAAACTCCCAAAAATATATAATTAGAGTCAAGAACTCGCAAAACCTAATTTTTCACTTATGAGATTTTTTGGGACCCTATTCAACTATTGCTGGAAAGTTGCGTTTTTTCAAAAAAATGTAACTTAAAATTGGCTGTATAGTTATAAACAAATAATTAACAAACATTAGAGACAATCATTTTTTAAACAATTTTTTTTTTGGATATATTTTTCTGAAATACATCAGATATTTGAAATATTCTTCAAGTTTTCTATATGGATCATATCAAATCTAAATTTTATTGATGAAACTGCAGCAATTAATTTTAACTGCAACAATCTAAATTACTATAGGAGAAGATACTTATAAACAATAATAATTTGTTCAAACTATTATGCTTATTGAATTGCATTATTTATTTTTTCGCTCTAAGTGAGAAGTGGACAAAGAGTTGAACAGTGCAAAAAACTGCAGCTTTCTAGCATTATCTAAAAAAAATATTATTAAAAATAATAATTAATTGTTTCAACAATTATGCTTGATAAGTTTAGTTAATTATTACCTCACTTCAATCGAAAAGTTAACAAAAAGGGAAAAATTTAATAAAAAACTGCAACTTTCTAGCACTATTCTCTTAGAATATTGTTATAAATAATAATAAATTGTTTAGCTGATTTATTCAAACATATAATTATCAATAAAAAGAATAACATTTTGTATCAGAAACGATTTGTGTTAAAAAAACTGCAAAAACAAATTTTTCACTTAAATATGGGGTTTTTTTGGGACCCTATAAAACAATCTTACGGGGGTGGTATTTGAGAAGTAATGCTTGAGTCGTATTCTGTGCCTAATTGTGAAAAAAATTAATGACCGAGAAGTTAGATATGCATGTACATTTGAAACTTGTGCCATGAATCAAAAATAAAGTAATAGTCCAAGCGAAAAACTAAAAATAGCCTTAGGTTCACCTCAACAATATATCCAGGTCTTTTTTCAAAATAGTCATTTTTCAAACAATTACTTCGTTATTAAGCATTGTGACTTTATCATAAATAAATGTATTAGTCAGAAAGAAATTTCAAGGACATAGGGAGAGTCCTTACCAACATATTTCTAGGTCTTTTTTCAAAAAAGTCTGTATTCAAACAATCTTATTGTTTATAATTTTTAGAAATTTTTTCAACAATTATAAAAAACAATTAAAAGTTATTTACTAACACATAATGTACCCAAGGTAGCATAAATGAAAAAAATTCAAATAATGCAAAAAAATTAGTTTAAACATTGTTTTTATCCCCTCCAATCTTCCTGCTCACTGCTTTTCCATGCAGCATACAGATTTCAGAATTGTGCCTTTATTATAAATAAAACTATAAGGTTTATCAAAAAAGTAAAGGTGCCGCTGGATTTATCTCGGAAATATCTCCAGTTCTTTTTATAATTTTCTCAGAAGTCATTTTTTTTAACAATTATATTTCCTATAATTTGTAGGAATTTATTTAACAGTTACGAAAAACAATCAAAAGTAAGTTGCTGAAACATAAAGTACCCCCAAGTATCATAAATGAAGAAAAATTTCAAAACATTCTCCTATTTCAGAATTTTTGAGAAGCAGCTAATTTTATGAAGTAGGCACACTTCACATTAATTTTTTTTTTGCACTTTCACTGCTGTCACTTTATAGCACGAGAACTTCAACACAGCTTAGCACAGACTAAATAAATAAAGAGCCCTGTGCTTCAATTCGAAAACTATACCTAAAACCCAGTTACAGGTACCCCAAAAGTACCGTAAACCTTTCCATAAACCCTCTGCAACCTGAAAATATCCTCTTAAATTTGACAAATTCAAATGCAATCCAGATACATGTACTCAATGGGACCCCTCTTGCAGACCTTATGGACCTTGGACATGTCTACAGAAATCCATCTTTTGATTAGATCTGCTTATATAATATTCAAAAACCGTGAATCCATAGACAAATATTACTTCTGGTATCAGAAATACAGATTCCACATAAAAAGGCACACGTCTAAAATCCATATGCTGCATGAAGAAGCAGTGAGCAGAGAAAGTGGAGGGGATAAAAAAAATGTTTTAACTAACTTTTTTGCATGCTTTGAAATTTTTTTTTATTAACGATACTTAAGGGTACGTTATGTTTCAGTAAGTAAGTTTTTATTGTTTTCCATAATTGATAAATATATTCCTAAAAATTATAAACAATATATTTGTTTGGAGAATACCTTTTTTGAAAAAATGAAAAAAGACCTGGAGATATGTTAGTAAGGAATCTGCCTATGTTCTTGAAATTTGTTTCTGACTCATACTATTATTCATAATAAAGTCACAATTTCTAATAACACTATAATTATTTAAAAATGACTTTTTTGAAAAAATGAAAAAATCTGTCGATATTGCTCTGAAGAATTTAGTGCTAAAGTAGGTCGAAAGTAGCATATATTTCCCGCAAACCGCATTTGCGGGGCGAAAGTAAGATTTGCGGGTCGAAAGCAAAATTAGCGGAGCAATGCTTAATTTTGATGCCGAAGATCAACACTATCGTTGCTTTGCTCACATTTTGAATCTAGGTGCCCAAGCAGTGTTGACTACCCTGTGGATATATGACATCAACGAAACCGTTAAGAATGATTTGAGTAGTGAAGGTGAAGACCAGCTGGATGACGATTATGTAGATAGCAAAAATGAAAATGATCGTAGAGAAAAAGAATTCTATTCTGAAGAAAGTGGGAGAACTTCACTTTCTAAGCTGAGGACTTTATTCAGTTCAGTGAAGAATTCCGAGAAGTGGCTAAATAAATTAATTATTTGCTGTACCATCTGCAGCATCAAGATGATGTCTCCTAATATTGATGTTTCTACCAGATGAAAGTCGACATTTATAATGCTAATGTTATCATTTGGAATAAAAGCAGCCTATGAATGTGTGTTTTAGGAGAAGCAAACAAATACTTGCAACATTTTAAAGTTTGAATAAACAGGCTCAGTGGAGAAAAGTAAGTTACTTTGCCTTTAGTAATCATTGATTTCAATCTGCTCGTAAATTAACTTGAAAAGGCAAAGAACGAACTGATTGTGAAATATAAACGGACACTAGTGGAGGAAAATATTTTCAAATCCCTTGAAGTAACTCTCGAAAAACTTCTGAAGCACTATAGAAAGTGCCACTGGTTTCACTGTGCTATTTTATTGTTGGATCCTTACAGGCATAAAAGAGAGACATTTGAACTAACTGCATAGGGAAAGCGCAAAACGCAAAAGAATCTGTAGAGCATTTTAAAGATATCTATAAAACACAGTCTCACAAAACACAGGTACTGTTCGAAAGTTGTAGTAAAACTGTATTACTAAAATCAAAAGACTTAAATTTCTTACAACTAAAAATTAAAATTTGTAGATATTCTAGAAAAATTAAAAACTAAAACAATAAAAATTTTATATCTTTAACACATTCAAACTACTGAAAATATACAGGGTGAGGGAAAAGTATGGAAACCCCAGAAAATTTTAGAAAATTTAAAATAGAAAATTAAAATTAACATAAAGTCTTTAGTAATTTTTCCCGGGGAATTTAATGGTGACCTTG
>JAUELO010044565.1:0-10259 GCA_032357855.1 Amphibolips quercusostensackenii | reverse complement strand
AAAAAAACAGGTTTTCACGAATGTGTCTGTCCGTCTGTCTGTATGTCCGTATGTCTGTCTGTAAGCACTAAAATTTTTTTAAAAATTCATCTATTCGATTGGCCTTTGGTATACTCTTTTAGTGACTCAAATTGAAGGTGAAGTTCGTTAGTTAGCCATTTTCGATAAAAATCCAAAATGTGAGCACATTTTGAAAAGTTTTAAAAGCCCTTTTTCAAGATTGAAAACTTCTATATATTGCTATGAGTAGTACTCAAAAAGGCCAACAATGAATCCCCATAAATTTTTTTGACAAAAAAAATTACATGAATTAATGGCATTTTTAAGATCAGTAAAAAAACAAAAGAAAATTAAAATTTTAAGCCAAACAACGCACCATGCGAAAAAAGTCAGAGAAAGAGAAAGGTTAAATTCTGGACACCCTAAAAAATTAGCATAACAACTTTTAAATTTTTCCAAAAAATCGAAAACTTTGATTCTGATTGATCAAAAGATAATGAAAGATCAAAAATTTCATTTTGCGTTTAAAATTTGCAAAATAAGACGAAAGATGCATCAACTAAAATTATGCACATAAAAAATATCTACCAATTTGTTATTATTCACTTTTTAATAAGACGCGTAGTTTCCCAATGAATATCAAAGTATTAAAGTAACAGCATTTGGAAAATTAAACAAAAACAAACGAAAAATTAACATTTAAAGCCGAACAACGCACGATATAAAAAAAGGTTAAGAAGAGAAAAACGTGGCTTTTTCAGCGCTCTGGAAGATTATCATAAAAACTGTTTGAATCTTTTTGGAAAATCAAAAATTCAAATTTTGATTGCACAAAAAATAATAAAAAATCAAAAGATACAATAAAAAATAAATAGAGAAATTGTGTTAACCCAAAAAAAACTACAAATTTGTTGTTAATTATTTGTTGATAGCATGCGTAATTTTTGTTCTAATCGTGAAAAATAACATTAACAATAAAAAAATGTACTTTTGGAAAAACGGCGCAAGGTAAAAAAAAAATAAATTAACAAAAAGTATGCAGTTAAAAAAGATCCACAAATTTGTTAGCGATTACTTTTTAATAAAACGCGTGGTTCTTTTTTGTTCAGGATTTAGTATTTAATTAGAAATTTATCTTTTTCGGTTATTTTTGAAAGCAAAGCGCACGATAAATGTATTTCAAAGCGCGAAGCGCGACGACTAAATCGCGTACCGTAAGCAGCACTTTTTTTTAACCATTTTTGTTTTTATTATACGGTGCACAGAAACAAGCGTGGAAAGAGAGATTTAAATGATTTTCAAATAAAATATCGAGCGCGAAGCGCAAGTGTCTGGATGAGAATGTGTTCCTTAAGGTCTATAAAACCTTATGTAAATTATTTCTCCTCTTTATTTGAAACTAAATTAAACCAAAAGCATGTAACAGCGATAAAGCTTACAACGCGAGCATTAGCCCGCGAAGCGCGCAACAGCGAGTGTATTACATACTTATATATATAATTCGAAGCAAATTCGTAGGTATAATTAGGATCCATAGAGCCTTCAGCAAATAAACTTTCTTTTTAATTTAAAATGAAAACAAATTTAACAATTATTTTAATCGTAGAGATTTTGACAATTTTATAATATTTTCAAATAAACTTCTCCGTAAACGTATCCGAGCGCGAAGCGCGAGGTAAATATATTCTCGAGCGCGTAGCGCGAGATACAACAGTCGCGCATCGC
This sequence comes from Amphibolips quercusostensackenii, assembly GCA_032357855.1. Lineage (NCBI taxonomy): Eukaryota > Metazoa > Arthropoda > Insecta > Hymenoptera > Cynipidae > Amphibolips > Amphibolips quercusostensackenii. Next base: position 8,534 of record JAUELO010044565.1, on the reverse strand, counting down.
TAGACTTTATGCACGGGAGTAGTTGTAAGCAACAAAAAAGTATAACATTGTTAAGTGAATTGTTATAAACAAATTAACTCAACAGATAGTCTACACTATGGATTCTTTGTTTGCAAAGTAAATTTCTGGGTTGAAATTACTTGCTTTTATCGGAAAAATAATACTTGATTATAAAAATTTTTCATTTGATATTTTTTTTAATTTTATAAACAAATTATATAAACAAGTGCCTAGTGTGTTCATGTAGAGGCAAAAAAAATCGTTTCGTGTCTTAATTTTCTTTAAATTATATTGACAGGAATTTTGAACGATGAAAAATCATCATCCAATATTTTTTAATAATTTTATGAACAAATTGTATAAACTAATGCCCAGTGTAAACATTCAAAGGTTGCATTTTCGGGTAGAAAAGTCACGAATTTGGTTGATATCCTTATTCCGTGCCTCTTTCGCTTCTTTTGATAAGAAACTAATAGGAGTTAGAAACCATTTTATGATCTTTGCACCATGCAAATGAATCTTATGTACAGATGTACTGTAAAGCTTGACACAGATTTCTGCAGTTTGGATAGCGCACGATTTATAATAAACAAGTTATACGATCCATTTTATAATTTGTTTATAAAATTAATAAAAAATATCGGTTGATAATTTCCCATTATTATTCATCACTGGCGACCTCATTTGAGGAAAATTAAGAAGAGAAAAGATTTCTTTCTGCCTTTATATGCTTACACTGGCTATTTGTTCATAAAATTTGTTTATGAAATTAATAAAAAATGGCGGATGCAAAATTTTTATTATCAAGTATTATTTTTTTCATAAAAGCAAGTTATTTTAACGCAAAAATTTTCTTTGCAAACGAAGAGTCCGTAGTGTCGAATATTTGAGTTAATTTGTTTATAACAATTAGCTTAACAACTTTATTTATTTTTTGCTTCTCACTACCCCCGTGCATTAGGCCTGAAAATGCTGATCATAGAAAAAACTTTTTCACGAAGATAAACAAAAAAACAAAAAAATCTACTTTTTCTTCACTCTTTGCATTAACATAAAAGTTTGAACAAAAAAATGTAAAAATTAAGTGACATAAGTCTCTTTAAAATTCAATGCTAAATTTTTTTTTCAATCCAAAATTGGTTAGGAATTGCCAGCTACAAGTTATCTTGAAACTCGTTCTTTGACTTCATCCCACTGTGCGCCACAGTTCTCATCCCCTCCCCGATAACAAACGCGCCTAGACAATAACCCGCCCAATGAACGTCGGACGGCGTGCCTGCAAAAAAGCATCGCATAGTCGGTGAAATATGCAGAAGATCGACGTGCCTGCACAATGTTTCGCCCTCTGCCAGCACGCATGTCCGCTGGAGAGCACCGTTAGCAGCACGATGGACTGGAAACGATATGCCTGCATTAAAGCAGTGTTGACTCGCAATTATTTGAATTAATCTGAATCGCGCCCGCTTAGTCACAAGATTGTCATAGTAACCGCAATGTGTTTGGCGGCCTTCACCTTACGTTGTTTGGCAGTTGCAATAAGACTGCGAGTGCAGTGAAGAGTTACGTCGTCAGTTGACACGTTTTATCGCATCGCAGTTGGTTTTTTTTTTGTTTTGATGAGTGACTGCAATCATTACACAGTGAATCCCAGAGATATCATTTTTTTTAAGTTGGATGAAAATGCTGCAAACGATTGAAAAATACCATTATCCGAAGTAAAATAATTTCTATCACGAGTCAGATAAAAATTATCGGTCATCAGGTAATTATTAGTTGCCGATTATTTGCAACGTTTTTATCCAACTTTAGATAAATACTATACCTGGGATTTACTGTGTACTTATTATATATAAAAGCCCATAATTAATAGCACTTCGGGCTTGCGGATGGCTGACACGTGGCCGGCATGTTACGCACCGGACGGTCATGTGCCGTAATAGCCAGCAATAGCGGACACATTCAGCTACTCGGGTGCCGGCACAGCAGTCCTGTTTATGGGACCATATGCCGGCACAAACACCAGTCATTGGCGGATATTTTGTTTTTTGGGGAGTTTCTCTGACTTGGTAGCCAAAGACAATCGTCGCAAGATCGCAAATCAGCACCTCCCCCCTAATTTTATTTCGATTGCCTGAGTAGACCTCGATCAAACCCTAAGTTTCTTTTTGAATAGTGATTTGTTAATTTTAATTTTAATGTGTTCTATTTCATTTCATTTTACGTTTTTTTAAGTGTGCGCGTTTTCTCAGTTGGACATCCTTAAAAGGCAGACAAAGAAATCTGTAAGATTGTCTCGAATATGTATCGAGCTTTGATTTTTAATTAAAACTTTTTATTTAATTATTGTATCCTAATCTCTCTGCCTTTTTTGAGCTGAGTTTCACAAATCAAGGAAAGGTTGAGACCCTGCTTAACCCCATTACTCTCAGTGACACATATATGGGCAAAAAAAGTCGTGCCAATTTTAGATCATGACACATATGTGGGCATCTCCAAATAAAATTATTTAACTCAATCCAATTTGATTTTTCTTATGTATATTAGCGTTTTTGGGGTCGCTGAATATAAATCTATAGTTAGATTTTCAAAATTCAATATAGTGGATCCAATATGGCAGACAAAAATTAATTTAAAATTTTAAAACTTCATAAAATTGATAACAATTACGTTTTTGGGGTCGTTGATTTCAAATTTGATGTTGGATTTTCTAAATACAAAATGGCGGATCCAATATGGCGGACATAAAAGAAGAGTGCTTGGAGTCGCTGATTTCAAATTTGATGTTAAATTTTCAAAATTCATAATAGTGGATTGGATATGGTTTGTAGCGTATTTTCAAAATTCAACATCGCGGATCCAATATGGCGGGTCGTATCATCAATTTTACCAATCTCTAAACATTTTGAATCATTCACGTCCGCCACATTAAATTTTTCAATTGTAAAATCAGATTTCATTTCTAAGACACAAAAGGCGTGACAATGAATGATACTATCAAGTTCTAAACATTTTTGACAATTTCTGTCAGCCATATTGGAACCGCGATTTTGAATTTTTTCAAATCAAGCATTGGATTTTGATTCAGCGACCCTAAAAACCTAATTGTCACCAATTTTATCAACATCCGAACATTTTTGATAATCCACGTCAGCGATATTGGATCCGTCAAAGTCTTTTTGTCAAAAACACTTTTTGCACGAAATGTTCTTTTTGCCTGACTGTAAAGGGGTTAATACCTAGAGCTCGCTGACCTAATATCACTCCTTGAGCCACTTAAAAGAGTGATATTAACAATTCTGAGTTTATTTGCAGTGTCTTCAGTCTGTCAAAAAAATTTTTGATATTTCCTTTTTACGTTTTATTTTAGGGTCAGTATTCGTCAAAAATATGAGATTCTGCTCCTGAATATTTGATACCAATTAAAGTTCGTAGAATTATAATGCTATGTAAAAGAAATTTTGCGCTGAAAGAATTTAAAAATTTTAAAAATTTCGAAAGTTACGTCATGTTGAATTTCGGGGTCACATTTTATTAATTATCAATATTTCTGGAAAAAATAATTGGATTTAGATCAAAATTGGACATTTGGATTGTGAAATCACCTTTATTAAAAAAAAACACATTTAAACTCTATTGGGTCCCAAGAAATCGTCATTTTAGTGTGACCGCGCGCCGCCCCACAGTGTGACAAAAAAGGTGTCCCTGGACAAATCAGTCTCCAGGCCACAATTTTAATGCAATTTTTATGATTTTATTAAATCAAAGCTAATAAATTCTCCAGGGGTCGGTTGAGGCCGATTTTAAAGCAAGTTTTTTATTTCTTTTTTATTTAATAACAAAACTGAAAATTTTGGTTTGAAGAGTGCCAGTTTTCGAAAAATACTTATATTCAATTCAAAATGCTTAGAATCAATAATGCAACTATCAAAAAAGTTGTGAAATAGCCTATAGATTGTTTGAAAACTTATGAATTTTGTTATAGACAAATAAGTGAGTGCAAATGAATCAATGGGGATTAGCAGTGATTTGTGAATTAATTTGCACCAAATTCGAACAACTTACAGTCAAAACCCGTTCTTTAATTGAATTTATAAAGTATAATAAATAAATAAGTATTTTCAAACAAATTTTATGAACAATTACACATAGCAGGTAGTTATGTTGAAATTAATCAAGTTTTTTCTACTAAATCGGCCAAAAATTATACAAAAATGGCACATAATTATCAAATTTAATTATCCAATAACAGCTGATGATTGCTTAAACAAACTCATTAAACAAATGCACTATTTGGCTATTTCGAGGGGAAGAGATTTGATTTTTTTAACGTAATTAAGTGTTAATAACTAATTTTTAAACTTTTAGGGAGCTTACATTTTTCATGAAAAAAATTGCGTTTCTTTAGGGTATTCGCAGACACTTATTAACTGATGGCCCTGTGCTATCGGTCGATAAAGGTTAATAATTTTTTTGAAAAAATAAGTAACACATATATTTTTTGGCTATTTTCAAAGGAAAAAACGTCATTTTCTCATCGTAACCAACTATTAATAACTGATTTTCAAAATTTTTTTAAAAACCTCGATAATGGTTTACTATAGTTAGGATCATTAATAATTTTATAGAGAAATTTTTGTCATAATTAATTAACAAATGCATTTCTTGTCTATTTTCAAAGGTAAGAGCTTTGTTTTTTCATCGTAACCAACTGTTAATAACTGATTTGAAAACTTTTTTTAGAGACGTCGATAACGATGCAGTATTATTATTGTGATTATTGATTGGATAGACAAATTTTTAGCCTTTCTTATATTTGTAAACAGAAAATTCCGTGTTTTTCGGGGACATTTACAAATAACCTAACCGTCAGCAGTTGGTTACGTTGAAAAAATCAAGTTTTTACCTTGAGGAATAGACGAAAAATGCATTTGTTAATTAATTTGGTTTAAATCTTTAAAATTAAGGTTGTCATAAGTCTATCAGGTTTCCTAAAGAAAATCTTTGATTTCAAGACACACATGGTCACACGTGTTAACAACACATATGCGACAAAAATTTGTCTATAAAATTATTAATGACCATAACTATAGTAAACCGTTATCAAGGTTTTTTAAAAAAATTTGAAAATCAGCGACTTTTTTAATGTTGTTGTAGCAGCGTTATAAACAAGTAAATCCGTTTCATTTTTCGTAAATGTTTCAAAAAAATATTTTAAATTAATAAAAATGAGAATCAAACCTCAGTAATAATGTCTGTAATAAATAAATTATGTCGAATATTATTATACTTTTTTTAAAAATGATTCGTCGATGATTCAAGCCCTTTAATAATCAAAAATTAATTAGATGGGGCATAGTGGTACCTAATTTTTGTCTTAGGAAAATAAGTTTTAAAGAATTTATGAAATTCCTATAAGCTTGCGGTAACTATAACAAATTAAGCCGATGAAAATACAAACTAAAAGCGCTAAGAATCACTGGTTCGGTCAGAGAAACCATTTTTCAATAAATAATAATTTTGTGCTTCTTGAATTATTTTCACATATTCCATTTTTTAATAAAACTACCCCGAAACTGAAACATCGTGAAAAGTGGCATCGTTCACTTCTTCTCTTGCGACAGAATTTTATTTAAAAAGAATATTTTTAAACAAATCTTAGTTTATTTTACTCTGCGATATCTGTCAGAAGATGTCCATGTGTAATAAATAAATTCAATTTAAATATAATTATTTTATCTTTTTAAAATTATTTGTTGATGGCTTTAGGCATTAGAAAAATATTTTTAAAATTAGATGAGGCAAAGTAGTAGAAAAATTTCTTCCTAAGAAAATAAGCTTCTGGGCATTTAATCTAATGTTATTATTTTAGAGAAAAAATTCCTTTCTTAGACTGATTTATGAAATGTAAATATGAATATACCATAAATAATAGCTCGACTCTAATTAAAGTGTTAATAATTGCAGGATAGATGTTAAAATTAAGGAATTATAATTTATTATATAATAACCTAATAAAACACTCAAGTGAGCACAAGTTACACTGGTTTCTAAATTTTTTATGAATGCTATTATCAGTGTTTACCCTAATTACAAGAAATGGGGATCGTTTATGCAATGTTCTTTACCTGGATGTTCATCTTTAATTTGATTGGTAAATATAATAACATATTATATCTTTAATTTGAAAATCGTTTTTTAGCATTCCGCAAATAACAATTTGTCCGGGGTAACCCGCATTTTACTCAGATTGCTATTCTTTTAAAACTCTAAATCAGTTTGTCGAAAATAAAAAAGAACTGATTTTGAATTCACTCCGAAGAATTACATAATATGTAAGACATAAAAAATGGAATTTACAAAACATTCAGTTGGGATTTTTTTAAAGCTTAAGAACAGGAAGTACGTTAAGTTAAAGTGCAAGCGAAAATTTGTTTTTTCAAGTCCAAATCATACTTACAGATCGGCGACAAACAGATGCCGCCACCAAACCTTGGAATTTGTAAAAAATAAAGGCATGCTACCTTAAGTACAGAACTTTTTACGAATCAGAAATGATTCCGCATCGGTGTACCAAATTAGGTAGTCCCGCATTAACTAAGATTTTTAATTGCATGATTCTCATAATTTATATAGATATTGAAACGTAAAAAAATAAATTACAGACGCAGACGGTTTGAATTCATGTTTAGGAGTTCAAAAGCAACCGCCTGCATTCTCAAAATTGACCGTAACAGATTTAATTTCAATCTCTGTGGGTCCGCCAGAATTATGGATATTATCTCATCATCTTGATTTTTCTTGCACATGTTCCTAACATGAATGGATAAAAACCAAGTCACATGTCGCATGACCGAACAGACAATTTTAAGTTGATTGTGAAGTTTAGACAAATTTTCAGGAAACCGACTTCTGTCTAAAATTTCTAGCCACTAGGAATTCATGATATACCAAAATACCTTAAAGTAAGTTATCCTTTGTTTCTTCTTGCAGAGTTGAGTTCACAGTTTGACTATTTACCTGATGGAACCCCAATTCCTGGTGTTCCTTGCAGCGGCTCATCTTCTTCTGATATACAACATCCTCCAGCCAGCAATCTTCCTCCTGCCGAGCCTCCTCTTCGTGTAAGGTCCAGGTCTCCTCCTGCCAGGCACCTAACTCCACCTTCCACGCTTGTTGCTTTTCCTGGCGGACGTGAATATGGTCTTGACCAACTTAAATTTTTACGGCTTACTTCTTCTAATAATTCGAATTTTGTATTCCAGCTTCGAAGATACACTTTTCCTGCAGATACGCCAATTAAAGTAGTCGTAAGAAAGAGTCTCTACGAGCCCGTGCCAACCCAAGAACAAATTGTATTATCATCATTTAATGGCGACGTCTTTGCAATACTAAAAAGCAGTAATTACCTTGCTGGAATATATGCATACAGTTCTCGCAATAACCATCCAGTACGGGCAAAAATAAACATAGAAAGCGGCACGATTACCCCATTGACCACAAATGAAATCGGGGTATGTCCAGTAGGCTCCACACGCAAAATCTGCTATAATTTTACAGTAGAACGTATAAGCCAATATTTTCGACATGATTAATTTAACTACAAAATTTTACAACAAAAATATATAACTTTTTATGATCCGAAGTTGTCTTAACTTAGGTCCATAAGACTGCAAAAGGATCATCCTAAAAGAAGCAGACACACCCGAGAAAACCGCTTATCAATGGTGCAATGCGTCCCCAAAAACAAAAATATGGATAGAAAAAGAGTTCTATAACTTTTTTATTTTTTAAATAAAAAAAAGCCCTTTTGAGCTATTACTAAGCTCTATTCAATCGTAAAAAGAACAAGAAAAAATATTTAATTACTCCATGAAAAAAACATAATCTTCTACAGAAACATGATTAAGGTTTTAGGCAAATGAAACGCATTTCCGAAATTTAGCACTTACGACCATTTTCAGTCCGGCCCTTTAATTGTCAGTGAATATAATTGTTACTAGCCAAAAAAAAATTTTACAAAAAAGATGAATTTTCAAGTATGATGTTAAATCCTCAACCAAATAAATGGTTTTTCACCAAAAATGGATGAATCTTTGACGACTATAAAATATTAGCTATTAAATGGCACTTAAAGTTAATAATTTTCAATAAATAAATTAATGATGATCTAAAAAAAATGTTTTTAACGAAAAAGATTTGTTTTTCACAACAAGAGATTATTAGATGTTAATATCCAGTCAAGAACATTAACTTTTAACGATATTAAAGTCAATGTTTGAGAGCTTCTTCGTTTAATCCACCCCATTTTGATATTCAATACCATTCCCGCCGTACTAAAGAATTTTTCTAAAACTAGTCGCTTTTATTTAGATAGTAAAAATGGAAAATAGTTGAAAAAGAAATAAACTCAATTACAGTCGGGACTCGTTTTTGTAACGACCGCGAATCGAACGGGTCTCGTTTATCGGAACTCGGTAGGGCTCCCACCTAATGGAGCTCGTTTGAGGAAGAGCATTTGACTGGTCCTTCTTACC
>JAUELO010044541.1:0-10260 GCA_032357855.1 Amphibolips quercusostensackenii | reverse complement strand
AATGTAAGGTCACATCCCTGCCCCTTTTCCCACGTGTCATGGGGGGCGGGAAGGCACCCCTGTGACTGGAACCAGAAGAAACTTAGGTTACACCCCTGCCCCTTTTCCCACGCGTCGTGGGGGCGGAAAGGCACCCCTGTGACTAGTCACAGAAGAAATCGAGATATCACTAATTTTCTTGAAAACTATTACTCGTAGAAAAAAATGTGTTACAAAAAGAGTGTGTATTTTTGTAAGATCTACAACTTTTATGAAAAGTATTTTGTGATATTTTGCATCTTGGCTGTGATAAACGCAAAAACCCACATTTTTTAATGGTTTTTCCGCGATTTCATCATGAAAATCGCTTAGTCGACAATTTTCACTATCATTTTCGTAATCAGTGCATCAAAATACATAAGTTTACGCAGTTTGAAGGAAATCGTCACGTTCACCTATTCGGAACTTTATCCTAATTTAATTGCGTGTCCATCCATCCATGTTTCTATCCATCCGCCCATTGTGCTTTTTCCCAAGGAGTGGTAGTGAGGATAAGCGAAGAGGAGAATGTTAAGGGACTTGAAGAAAATTAGCGGAAATAAAGGGGTAGTAAAGAGAGGGAGGCAGAATGAGGGAAGAAGTAAGGAAAAACGAATGGAGGGAATCTAGGTGAAGTTAGGAGAAATGACGGAACGCAAAGTAAGGGAAATGAAGAGGGGTAAAGTAGAGAAATTAAGGGGAGTGCATTTAGGTAAAATAGAAGAAATTAAAAAAGATAAATTAAAAGAAGTAAAGAAAAATAAAAAAGGCGTAAGAGAACTGAGATTCTCCGTAGGAATCGCGCGACCTTGTAGCTGGTGGGAAAGCTTAAGGGTCTCATTAGTCTATAGATCTGGATTAGGTAAACAAGAGGGAATGCATCGTGAGGTATAGCTGCTTTGGGAAACTTACGGACTTTAGTCTGTGGGACGTTAACCAAGAAGCGATTCTTTAAGTGGGTAATATTTAAGCCTCTTGGAATATTCCTGATATTTGGTCCATGGATCGAAATCTTATGCACTGATTGTGTCATGAAAAACCAATTATACTCTTTCACAAACAGATATGCAGTCTCAGTAGCAATGTTATGTGACAGTTCACCGTAAATCGCTTTTCCGCTAGCTAAGACTTGCAAAAGGAGTAAAATTTGTTGAGTAACTAATTGTTTAAACTAGTTATTTTGGATATTGTGTCGTAATCCTCGAAGAATTTTCTTGCCTTGTTTCCATCGTTCGTAGAACCATTTCCTTATTTCACAGCATCCACGATTAAGCCTAGCTGAGTGTGAATTTTATTCTGGACTTACACCTTTCAATTAGTATCTTTTTATGTTCATCAAATCTAAAGGCCTAATGTTTTAATGGCAAACGATACGCAATGAGAAGGGCATATATTATAAATTGAATCTTAGCATGCAACATTTGAAGTCCGTATTAAAATAAACTAACATTTTTTTATCTCATTCTTACTGTATCAAGCTGGCTTATTTCCGTAGGCTTCGCTTCACAGGCAGAACACTTAGACGGAGCAGTAGTATTTTTGATGGCTTGGCGCACTTTTCCATTAATCATTGTGAAATTAAATTTATGTACCACATAATATGTTCTGCTATTCACCTCAACTTCACTCAACTTTAATCGTTTTAATTGAGATTTAATATTTTTAAGCTCAGTGAGAATTCTGTCTGTCGTCTCTGCTGCATACTGAAAATATATTGGAAGACAAGTGTTAAGCAAGAAAGGTCAAGAATTTTGCCAAATTAGCGTATGCAAAGGATTGTTAATATCCTTGAGGCAAAATGGAACCATTGATACCAAAAAATACTAAAAATGTTATGTTTTGTCCAATTTTCCAATTTGTGTTAGTAAAGATTTATTCCAGAAGCGCCATCACGACCGTATTTTATCGTCATTTTCAACTTCTTGGCATTTTAGGCGGTATGAGAAATTTAAATTTTAACAATCTCTTTGTAGCATGGCCTAGAAGTTCTTGCAGTTGGATAGTAGCTCCCGGCTCATTGAGTTTAATCGCTGAAGTTCAAAGATAGCATTCATTTTAGGTATCTGTAATGTGCTTATACGATAGCATAATGTCACAATTTTTTGCTGTAAAAGTATTCTCAGAAGCTCATATTTACTTTCAGTTAATTTTAAGTTCATAGAAAGGGCGAGTGTTTTATCGCAAGTGAAAGGTATCGGTAGTACAACTGTGGCCTGTGATGCATCAGATTCCATATTCACAGCGTTGTCACTTGATAAACCTTTCCTGATGATGTCAGCCACTGTAGCCTTATCTGCAGTTTGCAAACTTCCAAACACATTAAGTTCAGTTTCAGGAATAAAATTTTTTAATGCTTCTATTCTTCTTATCTTTGTTTTAACTGAGCATTTTCGAAAACTTTTACCCTTCTAAGATTTCGAAGTTAAAGCTTCTGAAACCGAAAGCGTAACATCCAACAATGACTTATTGCCGTGCAGAAGCTTATCCTTATTAGAGAATGAAGTCTTCAATCTCTTATTGAAAGCAGGTATGTAATATTGAATAAGTATCTTTCGCACTAACTCTAGTAATTTATCTGAAAGAAAATACTTTTTTTCAGAGAATTGAATAAGACGTCTGCATCTTTAAAATTCGATACTAACAAGATATCTGCCAACTCCCTGTGTTTTAACTCGGGAGTATTCATGCTTATGAAAGTGAATTGTCAAATGAGAAACAGACACAAATACTAGAAATAGAAATTGTCTTTAAAATGTTTAAACACTACTAAAAATTAACAAAAAATCATATGAGCATTATTAAATACGAATAATTTATAACAATAATAAATATATGTATGAAAATAAAGCGGAACACAAACTGAACAAACACTAAATAAAACGGATCGTAAATCGAACAAACACAAAAAATAAAACGCGAAATCGTTGACATCTTTAAAATTGTTAAAATGGATAAGAGGTTTTTTAAATAATGGCAAAGCGAAAATAATAACTCGATAAAAGAAATAGAAGACAAACGATCAGTACACTGCCCTGATCGATTATCTTTTGTCTATGCTGCGCTGCGAATAGAAGCCGACAAATTTTAGTAAACTCTGCAAAAAAAGTTTAGCCCTCACATTAAAAACAGTTAAAATGTGAATGTGTTAATAACAATTCTTTACATAATGGATAATTGTTTTCATTTTGCAAAGTATAATAGCAAAGAATCATCGGGAAGACATTCTTAGCTGATCTCGTAAACAAAAATTGAGCCTATTCATTGAAAAGTCGCCGAACTGTGAATTTGTTAATAAAAATGGTTTAATCAATTACCGAAAAGCATCTATTCTTAGTTAATGGCGATATAACATTAATTTTTTATGCATTTTATACCAATACTATTTATGTCTATGAGCTGAACATTGCCAATCCCAAAAATGACTTTTCTTTATTAATTTGCTTATAACACAATTACAATGTTTTGAATCATTTTAACTAACTGAAAATTATTCTCATATAGTTGCAACATTGTTTTAAGATATTCTTGGATCAATCTGAATGCCTTAAAAGAAACAGTGTTCGGGAAATGATTAAAAAAAATTTTTCAACCTTGTTGTTGAATAAAAAATTTTCAGAAAATTGAAAAATATCTAATCACACAAATCTTTTTAGAATTTAAAAAGCTTTTATTGCAAAATAAAACACGTTTAAATAAAATTAATATTGTAGGCTACAAATTGATTTGTCCACGGGTTTTTTTGTTGCCCCACTGTGCGCCAGGGGAGCTCTTTCAAGGCTTTCCGCCCGTCTTCAAACTGGACAAACTATAGTTACTAAGAGAAGTAAGAGAAAAGTAGGCATAGTGGGAAAATAAGAAAAAAATATGGGAGGAAAAGCAGGTGAACTGAGGGTAAGTAAGGGGAGAGGATGTCAAGCAAATGAGTGAAATAAGGGATTTGAAAGTAGAGGAATGGGAAGAGGAAATAAAGGCTGTGGAAGTAAGGAAAATTATACGAAATAAGTGAAGGATAAGTAGAAGAAATGATTGTACACGATAAGTGAGGGGGAGGGAATGGACAAAAAAAACAAAACTTGAAAACGTTAATTAATTGACTTTTCAATGTAAAATCCAGTTACATATATTTTGACACGATTTTGGATTACAAACAATATCAAATCTTAGCGCATATGTTTTTCTAGTTAATTAATGGTACACAGTCTGTAATGAATCATAATTCTCAACAACATCAGCAAAATTATTTGGAAAAATTTTGCGAAGTATGCCTACTTGACATTCCTTCATTTCATCTCTAGTCATATTAATAACTGCGCCACTTAGCATGTTTATTTTTATTCTTGAATGCGTTCTACTTCTTCTATATATTCCACGAAGAATCCCACTATACTCCAATATTGCAAAAACTTCACCATTAGATGTTGATAATACAATATGTTCTCGGGTTGGCACAGGCAAAAAGGTTTCATTTTTTCCTCGCAATAAAATATGTTTATCGTCAGGAAAAACGTATCTTCGAAATTCGAATCGCCGGCTCAAATTTGTGCGTGGAATAAGCCGAACATATCCAAGTTGTCCTAGTGCATATCCAAGTACTTGACTAGTAGGGGGCCTGCCAGGAGGAGACCTGGATCTTTCACGAATATGAGTCTCCTCATAAGTAAAAGACCGGTTGGGATGTTGTTGTCTGTCAGAAGAAAATAAATCAGCATTTCGTTCTCGATTAGGACTGCCGTCGGACTGTGAACCTAATTCTACAAAAAGAAATAGAGGATTAAAACTTTTTTGATTCAACGCATGCTATAGTGAGCTTTAACCATCTTAAAACTAGGGGTCATTAACTCGAATATATTCGACATAAATGCAGCGGCTCGAGCAACACGGCTCTAGGAATACGTGGTGTTACTAGAAATTGTATTGAAAGAAAAGAAGGAGAGAAGTTCTGCCCACTCACACTTTATTTAGTTAAAAAAAGAGACATTTTTAAATCGCTGAAGTGAAAAAAATTGACTCACTTCCAATTCAATATGTGACTAAAATGCATACAATTTCGTATTAATATAGACGAGGATTAAATCAGTGAATAATTATTTGAGCTAATCTTAAAATATATTACACATTATAGATATATGATATTATTATATTCACCAATTGAATAAAAAATGACTGCCCAAGTGAAAAAGCAAGTATATACAATCCTCATTTTTTTTTAAAAAGAAGAAACTGATCAATGTTTTAACAAATAATTTGGTAACAAGTGTAACTAAGCAACTAACTCATTAGAGTACACATATATCAGGTAGTTCTTATCTCACAAACCACACACGTCAATATTGTCCTTCTGAATTTCTTGTATTTATTGTTACAATAATTATAATTATTATGATGATTATTCTTATCTGATTTTGAAATTTTCAAAAAGGCTTGCGTGCAAAATGTGCATATCCATGCAATAAAACTGTGCTAACGACAAATATAAAATAAGTATTCGGAACATTAGTGTTATCTTGTCGACCAGGGTAATTAATTAATTTCAAAATTCAATTATTATTAACTGATTTCAAACTTTTTAAATAATTTTTTAATAAAATGAGAATGCATTCACAATTCGGTAATAAAATTATTTGAGTTTCTCAAGGTACGATTAAATTCAAAATAAACTTATCTTGAAACAAAGTCCTTTTTTTCTTTCGATTTATATTTTCCACGTAATAAGTTATGTACCTTAATTAGATTATTATTTGTAAGGAAAGCGGAAAAAGTGATTTTTTCCTAGGCGACTTTACTCCGTACCCTATTTGACTACACCCCGTGCCTTTAGGGCGGGGGGGGGCGTGATAAGCGGGATGTGAGTTAATGAACATCTTAATAAGCTATGATACCCTTTTCTGCAGTTTTTTTTTTAATTTTCAGAAAAAACTCTTATTACAATATAATAAAAAAAAACAAAACCATTTTCTCAGAAATGCGAGCTTGCAATAATAATCATATTAAGTAGGCTCTAACAAAGCATCCAGAGGTGACTGTTGTCACCTACAACGCTCGCGGTTGCTATGTAAGCATACCAGCCGTAAAATATAAACTCCAAGCTAGATCATGCTTATAATTATATACCTACACCATCGCAAAAGATTTGAAACATGTATCATCTTAATTTATAACATCTCCTTCTCATTAGGCACTTGACTTAGTCCTTGCCTGATGATAAAAAATCAGGTTTACCATAAAACGAATTTGAGAAAACAAATAATAAAAAAAAAATTTTTTAATTAGAATTAAATTCAAACACTGACAAAAATTCCGTCAACATATTAGGCTGTAACCATCTTAAGCCTAATTGAAAAATGAGCTCTTCTATTATTATTTATAATGTGACTCCTGCCAGAGGTATTTTCGCGTTGACGTTGCGGTAGGGCTTGAGCTTTCCTTTCATGACTTCGAAGGCTACGGTGGCTGTAGCATTGTTACTGACAGGGTTACCATGTCAGACAGTCAGAAAAGAAAGAGAAAAGGATCAAGAAGGACAGAGTTGAACGATTGACTGAGATAAATAATCTATCTATCCTAGTCTTCGACGTAGCTCACCTTCTGAACAAGGCAAAGAAATGGACAGCGCCCGGTGTGGATGGTGTGCACAGCTTTTTGGAGAAATACCGAGAGAGCATGCGCCCCACCCTTTCGGGGTACCTAGAGCCTTTCAAACTATCTTAAAGAACCCCGATCACTTGACCTATTTCATGACGGAGGGCGTAACGCATACGATTTCTAAAAACAGACGAATTTGTTATCACCATCCAAGAGAGGGGTCTCAGGACAAGGAATGATCAAAAACACATCCTTAGTATGGTGAGTCATAAGCAGATGCCTTCCTTGTAAAGAGCTCAATAAGAACATGGAACACATCATTGACGGCTGTACGATGTTTTTCTCGCAAGAATACACGCACAGACATAATGATGTTGCTATAATCATTCGCTAACAAATTGTCTTACACAATGTCTAACCAGAGAGATTTTAGCCTTACTGTAAATATAACCCACTTAAAGTGCTAGTGAACGAACACCATCTCCTTTACTGGGGCAAAACTATTCTGACTGACCACCTAGTCAGACACAATCGTTCAGACTTCCTCTGGTTAAATAAACATGTTTAATATTTTAGCATAATAGACATAACCGTCACCCAAACAATAATATCAGGCTTTGATATACTGAGAATATCCAGAATTATTTAAAGCTAAAGCAGGAGATCCAGACCATGTAAAGAGTAAAGAAGGTCATTATCCACCAGGTCGTGATATTCTCCACTGGGAACGCTAATGAGAGATGCGTGAAAACCTTGCAGGAATTAGGAGTTTGAAATTCACGACATTCAATTCAAAAGGTATTATTGCTGAACACGTGTTCCATCATCTGGAGTTTTTTGTGCGTAAACAATCATAGCGGTTAGAATCGCCTTCTTTGACAATCCCGCGTTCACGGCAAATGACATTGATAATCACATTTTTAATTTATATATTTTCTTTTTGGCATATGTGTGAGTTAGTGCGGGTGTGTGAAGTTGTATGTGTCTTTGCCGTCCATTAATTTAATTTATATTTTGAATAGTTGATCTCAGTCGATACCATTGTAACTAACGTTTGTATGAAAGACTAGTCCTTTTAAACTGACTCTTCAGTGTGAATGTTGGATCTTTATAAACGGGCTCTACAGGATAAATGTTGGATTTTCTAGACGTGCTCTCCAGTGTGTATACTCGCGAATTATGGTGAATGCGCAAGCAAAATTTAGAGTTCCGAAACAACGCCTGACACAACTGAATCTACTTAGCACATTCCGCGTTTCGCGACTGTGTTAAGTATTAGAGTGCCGGGTCATAAGTACTTGCCGCTCGGAGGTTTGACCGCACCTAGGCCGCGTATCTGCTAAATCACGCGCTTTATGCTCGATAATGAATTAACCTTGCGCTATGCGCTCGGGCGTTGTGCTTCCTCCACATTTGTGCACAAACCCTTCAAAATTGAAATTAAATCTTTAAAAGCAATAATTAAGTGATTGTAAATTCTCCTCTGTTAAAATCTTTTGACTTTACTGAACACATTCTCATCACGTATCTCGTGCTTTGCACTCGATTTTGTCCGAGGTGTGAACTTATCTACAATAAGTAGCTTATTTTCAAGGTTATTTCATATTAATTACATCAAAAATACAACAACTTTTGTTAACAAATTTTCTTCGTACCTTATCTTGTTTTTCCCGAAATCAAATTTTTTTATTGTTAATTTTATTTTTACGAATAAAACAAACTGCTATAATTAAAAAATTTGTAACACTATTTTTGGTAACCAAATTTTGTAAAATGATTTTTTTTATAGCTTGCGGCGTTCGTCTAAAAATTAAGTTTTTAAATTTGTTTTTTCATTTTTAACGAATGAAAAAAAGCTAAAAATTCGATAAAAAAATGATAATAGAAAATTTATAGATCTTGTTTAAATGCACAACTTTTGTCTATTTTTCCGTACCTTGCGTCGTTTTCCCAAAAATTTTATTTTTATTTTTAATATTATTTTTCACGATTTAAACAAAAATTAAGTATGCAATAGAAAATAATGCTCAAAGAAATTCGTAGCTATTATTTTATCAAACAAGTTTTTGTTCTTAATTTTTTTTCGTGGCTTGCGTCGCTTGTCCAGAAATTTAATTTTTTTCATTTGTAATATATTTTTCTTACGATTCAAATAAAGCTATGCGTCCTAACAAAAAGTGATGAGTGACAGATTTCTAGATCTTCTATAGGTAAAAAATTTTGATGAATTAATTTTTTTTCGTATCTTGCATAGTTTGACCGCAAAATAGAATCTTTAATTACTTTTTGTGCTATCAAAATTTTAACTTTTGACTTTTCAAGACAATTCAAAGATTTAACAAAAGTTTGTAGAGGGCCTTTAAAGAGCAATTTTTTTCCTTCCTTGATTTGTTTATATCATGTGTTGTTTGTCTTAGAATTATTAATATTTTTTTTGAAAATGCTATAACTTTAATAATTTTTTTTTTCATCAAAAAACGTCGTAAGGATAAATTGTCTAACTTCTTGAGTACTATAAAGAATTTTAAATAGAATTTTTAAATAAAAAAAAATGGTCTTAGAACGTTCAAAATGCTCTAACTTTTAAAATTTCCATTCAAAGTATCTAGCTAAAGAACTTGTTCTTCCTTTTTACTTTGTTAAAACGTTTGCAAAAGCGCAATCTAATCCGACAATTCCGTCAAAAGTTAGCTTCTTCACAAACAAAAACAACGACAACAACAACAGACAGACACTAACGTAAAAACTATTTTTTATGACATAGGTGACCTCAAAATGTTGACATTTGATAGAACCCGAAAAACTCATGTGTCACATAAAACCAAAACGATTTTATTGATTAGAATATAATAATATTCAGAAGTTCCGCAAACCCTATGGAGAGATATTTATTATTTTTTATTAACTTGTTTTCACGTTTTGTCCGGTTTTTTATCATCAGCCACGGACTAAGTCAAGTGCCTCATGAGGTGAGGATGTTATAAATTAATTGTATACGATATTCGAAATCTATTGGAACAATGTTACAGATACAAAATTAGGAACATGATGTCGTCTGGAGTTCGCTTTTCACCGCTGTTGTACTTAAACAGCGGCCACGAGCGTTAAAGATGCCAACAGTCACCTCTGGGTGCTTTTTTAGACATACGATCTGCCGCTTTTTAGGTTTTTATTCGCTTGCTTCCTGATGGTCTAAAAAGTTTTTTTTACAATGCGCCTGGTGTTAAGTAAAACCGCCTTTTGAGCTGCTGCCAGTACCCTACTGACTCTTAATTGTTCAAGATGTTCAATACATCTTGCGTGCAAATTGCCTGTAGACGTAATTACAATAGGATGAATAGATACATGTTTCATATTGCTCCATACTGTCTTTACTTTATGCCTTAGCTCGCTATACTTATGAATCTTGTTTGTACGGATTGCCTGCAAATTACGGTTAACTGGACAAACAATGTCGATGATAGAGAATCTTTAAACTTTTTTTTCTCGCATTAGGATGTCGGGTCGATTGGCCCGGATATAATGATCCGTCTGTATAGTAACATGCCAATATAATATGTAATCTTTGTTTTCTAAAACGGGTACAGCAACATATCTATAGGAAGGTATCCATTCTATTAAGAGTCCTAGATTTATTGCAAGTTGTTGATGTATAATGCC
>JAUELO010044517.1:0-10260 GCA_032357855.1 Amphibolips quercusostensackenii | reverse complement strand
AATCATGCTCGCAATGCCGGGGAATGTGTTATGTATACACAGTTAATTTATTTCTTCTTTACCATCCTAAAGTTTTTGTGTTGAAACTACTTTATCGACTCTAATTTTTTTGTCAGGCTTTTCAATATGGCGATATAAAGTGTTGGTTAAAACGAAGCTTGTGTCCCTTTATTCAAATCCCGCTTATTCTGTGCAATTAAGATAGTTTATTTAACATAAATTCTAATATAAGTTTAATTCATTCCGATAGGAAAGACGCTGAGAAGCTTAGTAAATTTGCATCGGTACAAAATCACAATCCCGATATAAATTCTATCAATCAGCGAAATGAAAATATAATTAATAATATTTTGAATAAGCATTCTTTTGGTACTGCACCTACAGACCCGTACGACACTTTCGAAGTCTTACGTGCCTTATCAGATGACGTCAATGTTGAGCATCTTGATAACTTGCACAAGCAAAATTTGTTTGCACATATTGACAAAAATTTACACGAGGTAAGAAAAATTTTATCCATTCGCAGTTTAGCGACTGTTCTCAAAAACCATCTTCTAGAAGAAGAATTGTGAACCACAAAATATTTGCCTTGTCTATTTTTAAGCGAAGACCAAAATTGTACAGACACTTATGCTCGATTTTTATCTTGCCATTAGCCAGATTATATGAATCTGTCAATGAAAAAATAATTGGATCTAAAGATCTTGGTCACTTAGATCAAAGTATCGGTCAAGAAAATCATGCTTTAGTGTTTATGATCCGAGGTGTAAAAGAAAAATGGAAACAAGTATAGATATTCGATGTTGCATATTTGTTGAAATGCTCACGAAATACAATAAAGTAGCTAAATTTGAATATGCTTAGACTGTTTTTAAATAGTGTTGA
Source organism: Amphibolips quercusostensackenii (assembly GCA_032357855.1). NCBI lineage: Eukaryota > Metazoa > Arthropoda > Insecta > Hymenoptera > Cynipidae > Amphibolips > Amphibolips quercusostensackenii. Next base: position 9,375 of record JAUELO010044517.1, on the reverse strand, counting down.
AAAAAAAAGAATTTTAAACTTTCAAAAAGAAACAGTTGCAGTGTTCGGTATTTAATTAAACTTCCGTACAATTTTGAACTGATATGATAGATTATGTATCTAAATGACGTTTCTTAGAAAATGGTTATGACGTGAAGAACCGATTTCACTTTATAAAAGGTTGGCTAATCACTTTAGGATAAATGACTAATCACCCACGTGCCAACATTTTACTCGGATTTCGAAAACAGTTGTGCTCACAAATTTAAGCTTGCCGAAAAGCAGAAAAAATTGTGTGCTTGAACAGTTTTCTAATTATTTACTAATAAATTCACCAGTTAAAAACTGCATCACTTGCAAATCTAGTTTGCTTTTGTTTGTACCTACTGTTCAAGATACGTTTCTTTTAGATTACAACACGGATTCTTTTTTGACACATGCGAGTGATGAATTAAAAGTACTGATTAAGAACATAAACGATAAATTAAAACCTTTTCTCGATTTAAGGGGTCATATTGACCCACTTGAGGATATTTTCATATTTGCTTTTAATAAAGAAGCAAGTAAGGACATTACTTTTTATTGCGAACATTTACCAGAAAAGTTGCTCATCAAAAAATGTGTTAGACAAATAATTTACGATTATATGAAATCAAAAAAGACCAACAATATTTAAAAAAAAAATTATAAAAGTGCTAAACAGTTGAATAAAATTTGAGTCTTCATCAAAAGTTTCTTAAAACACATATAAGAATTGTGTTTTGACACTGAAAATATGAAGTCATGATAGTATTCCAAATTCTTATGAGCAACGAAATTTATCTAGTTTTTGTCACGATTGAATTGAATTTGAAAAAGAAATAAGTACAATCTCGAAAGAGAGAAGCGATACGATTGATATTAAAAAAAATAGAACGAAGAAAAATGGTTAAAGAAATTATTGTTTTTGAAGATGACAATTTTGTCTTCTCCGCAAGTTGAAAACGAACCTTTGTCCTCAATCTTTGTTAAACAGTTGTGCATATATAAAACAACATTCGTAAGACATTTCTGGGAAGTATGTTGATTACAAACCCATGCTCATAATTGTTGTTTATTGTTTTTTAAAATTATTGTTATTAAATTACATTCATCAATAATGTGGTCAATAATTAATAATCACGTTTATTGATATTATTCAATTAAAAAGATGTAGACGTTCATTTCTTACACTTTCTAAATTGTTCAAAAAATGGTTTTAAGAAAGCGCACCCAGATATTACTGAGAAAAATGCAATGGTGATTGTTTTCTGACCGGATGCTACGGTTGCTTATAAAAATTTCTGAACAATGAACAGTTGTGCAATCCTCCTCCAAAAATGGGTGTGTCACGAAAATCTCAAGAGCATTTTTATCGATTTTCCTCAATGCCGGTTGAGTGATTTGTAAAACTCGAAAGAAAAAATATTCTCATATTCATATTTGTGTGCATAATAAAACTGACCAAAATGTAATATTGACTGATGTAAAATTTGATTATTTAACAAATACCAGACATATTCGGCGGAATTAAAAGTTGTATTTGACATGAGCAAAAGTAACTTTATTGTCAAATATCAATCTGAAGTTGTACTTTTTGAAACAGGTGATAAATTACTATTTTCAATATTTTCATTGTATTATTTGAATAAAAACAATAATTTTTGAAAAGCAAAATTTACTCGAAAAAATAAATTTTTAACAAAAAATAATAAATTTTTAACCCTAAAAAGGTAATCATAAACAAAATAGTAAAATTTCTAGGAAAAGAAGTTCATTATTAAATAAAATAATGAATCTTTAACAAAAAAATAAATTTTTAACCCAACAGTTGAATTTTCAAACAAAATATTGATTTTTTATAAAAAAAAATACAAATCTTCTTCAGAATAGATAAGTTTTCAAAGAAGCACATTAATTTTCTACTTACCCTAATAACTGAGTTAATCTAATAATTGAATTTTTGACCCCAAAGATGGATTTTCTACAAGAAAGTCAAATTTTAAACAGAATAGTTGAATTTTTAACCAAACAGATGAATTTTAATTAAGAAGATGAAATGTCTATAAAAGATATAAATTTTTGGCAAGGAATAGCTAAATTTTTAGTAAAAAAAATTGCAACAAAAAACGAATTTTCTGTAAAAGAAACGATTTTTCAACCAAAAAGATTAATTTTCCACCAAAAAAGATTTATATATAATAAAATACATAAATTTCCAACTAAATTTTGAATTTTTATTGGAATTTTAAACTTAATAGTTGAATTTTCCACTAAAGAAATTAATTTTTAACCAGAAGATGAATTAGTCACCAAGATGAATATTCTACCATAAAAGACATAGTTTACACAAAATAAAGAAATTCTCAGCCCAACTATTTTTCAAAAAAAATGAATCTTCAACTGGAATAGTTCAATTTTTAACCAAACCGATGATTTCTTAATCAAGAAGATCAAATGTCTATCAAAAAAGATAATTGCCGATAAAAATAAAGTTCTCAAATTTTAAGTTAAAGAAATTCATTTTCGATGAAAAACTTATTTTCAATAGAAGAAACAAATTTTTATACAAAAAGATAAGTTTTATACCAAAAAAATTTAGTTTTATTATCTATAAACAAGAATAAGAAAATTAGAAAGAACTTAAACTTTGTAGCATTATTCAAAGAGAATATTATTAAAAATCATATAAAATTGTTTAAGCAATTATTTTTGTTAACTTGAATTTCTTATAACCTCACTTTAATTAAAGGTGAAAAAAACTGTAAAATTTTAGAAAAAATTGCAACTTTCTAGCGCTATTCTGAAAGAATATTGTTTTCAATAATTAAAGAATAGTTGCAACATTCGGAAAAAACTGCGACTTTCTAACTCTATTCTAATATGAAATTGCCATAAACAAAACTTAATTGTTTAAAAAATTTATTAAAAACTCTAATTAGAATAAGAAAATAATACTATATGCATAGGAAACAATTTTTATTCAAAAAATCGCAAAGAAAAAGATAATTGGCACCGAAAACTTGCAAAACCCATTTTTTTACACGCGAATTTTTTAAAATTAACAGTCTTTTTTCATAATGCAGTATTTTCCGAAAAAAGGTAGGCATTCGAGGTTTCAATTTTTTTATTTAATGTTGGAATTCTGGGGGTTTCCATTAATTTCAAAACTAACCAAAAAATTTGAAAAATCACAATATTTTAGCCGTTTTTCTAAAATTCTTAAAAGCGGATTTTTCAAAAAACCCCAATCGCATTTTTTTTTAGAAAAATATAATAGTATGCACTAGACATCTTTATACTTATATAATAGTTTGAAGAATACTTGTAGTTTAAAGATTACTTTTAAAATTATTCCTAACTACAATATTTTTGATAATTTCTAATGCAACTTTCTTTAAAACAATATATTTTAATTTAAAATTAGAGACAAAAAACAAAATTTTACTACATTGTAAATAATTTCATCAAGTTTTTTTTGATGGGGAAAAAATGAATTTTTATAGAACATTAAAATTATTGTTTAACTAAAAAACTTGTTTCATAATCTCAGATTTTCACATATTTTTACAAATTCTTGGGCTACAATGTTTAAATTCAAAAGAATAATTTAATAATTATTTGAGTACAATGTTTTGTTATATTTATTTTTCACTAAATTGTGATTGTTAAAATGATTCAACTTTCACAGAAATAATTTTTAATGGTAACAGAAAGCTCAGTACATTTTAAATTTAACAAGGTTAAAATTAACACATTTTGTTGAAAAAATAAAATTCAAAAATTTTCAGAAACAATAAACTTTTTCAAAGGAAAATTTGTATGCAAGAAATCAAGGAAAAATTTTTTCAAATAAATGATTGTTTAAATGCAATGTTTTTTGACAATTGGTATTTTTACTACTTTGTTATTAGTTTTTTCATTACTTTTTCGTCTATTAGGAAATAAAAGTTTTTTAAAGACTATTTAAATAATTATTGACCCACAATTTTTGTTTAAATTTTGTATTGATACTACAGTGAGATTTTCAAGGGCACAGAACTTCACTTTTACAAATATAATTATTTAAAACTGCAAAAATTCATAAATATCATTATTTCTCTTGTACAAAAACAATATTGTGTTTAAGATTATTTTCCATACAAACAGAATGTTTAAAAAATAACAAAAAATAAAATAAAATAATTTTTTTTTACTACATTGTCATTTTTTTTCATCAATTGTACTTCGTGAAAATAAAATAATGCTTTAAGAATACTGCAGGATTTATCAATAGTTATTATTAAAATTAAATAAAATTAAAATTTTATATTGAATAATTTTTATAATTTTACGACTGAGATTTTAACCAAAGAATAATACTTCAACTGTAAAACTGCGTACCTACAAGACATTATGTACTTTCTGCAGATTTAATAAAACTCACTGATGAGGGCCGCTATTGTGTGCCGAAGCGCTTGAAACAACTTAATTGGTTTTAATTAACCTGACCCTCAAGCCAACAACTTACATCAACGATTTCTAGAAAATAAACTTTTTTCATGAATATTTTTGTATTTTTTGTTGATAAAAATAAGGAAATTCGGTTTTCAATTTTTTTAACGCGAAGCAGTGGTTTACTAACGGCAAAACTCAGAAGACATATAGTACATCTATTTCTTTAAAAAAATATAAAATTTAATAAAGTAGAGTTTTTAAAAAAATCCGCTTATAAGAATTTGAAAGAAACCGCCTTGTTGTCATTTTTTGATTTAAAAAAAATCGAGAAGCATTAGAAAGAGCAAGAATTTCCTCGCCGAGTAAAAAAAGAAAATTTTGAATACCTGCGCTCGTTCGAAAAATACTATATTTTGAAGAAAAATGTCAAGCATTTCTTGAGAATCTTTTTTTTTTTAATTTTTCTCTCTTTTTGATAATCTTACAATGATTGTTAAAAAATGTTTTCATCAAACTGTAAAATATGCGTTTTGTTATTGTTATTCTAGAATGCTATATCCAAATAAAAAACCAAATGACTTTAAAAATTTCTTTTTTAAATAACTACAAGATATTTTTAAAAAATAATTTTTGAAAATATATTTGAATAAGTTTTTTTAGAATTAAAACTAAGTATAAATTATCAGATACGTAAATTGAGATTCTAAGAAAACAAGTAAAATAAAAAATTAACTTGATTATTGTTTTAAGCTTGTTCTTTGCAAAAACGGGTAAAATAACGTCGATTTTCTTTGTACGTACCTCATTTAAAGCAGTCGAAAAATTTTTTTTGGAAAAATAAATTTTATTTCGACTTATATTACACTTATTTAATTACTATAGTTGTATCACACATATGCATTTATCATAGTTGCAAGAATGGGCAGAAAAAACCCAAAATGATTAGGTATATATTTATTGGTAACATCATTCTTGTAAAGTCTGTTTGTGGCAATGCGAACAAATTTATATAAACAAACAAAATTCAAAAAAAATGTCTTACCACTTTTCACCATTTTTGGCATTGACTAAAAATTTCAAAATTTTTAAACTTTTTGTGCATAGAAAAAAATTTTTGTGGGGTAAAGTTTATGGAACTAAATGATTTTGGGCAGAAGCAAAGAAACCAGAATTTTCTCGTCGAAAAATGATATTTTAAGACAAACAGTAAATAAAATTTAAACTTTTTTTTGTTAAGTTTAGGTACAAATTAACAAAACTAAATTTTCGTCATACAACTATTCCTTTTTTGGTTAGAAATTTATCCTTTGTAAGTTGCAGATTTAATTATTTGGAGGAAAATTTGTGCATTTTTTGAACAATATGCCTTTTTAGTTATTTGACGATTTCATTTTTGTTGGAAGAAATATTTTTTTAGTTGAAAATTTAACTGTTCGAATACAAACTGATATTTTATGATTAAAAAATTCAAACTATTTTTGCTTAGATTGTAATATATTTGTTTGAAAATTCACCGATTTGGTTGAAAATACATTTTTGTAGGTTAAACATTCAACTAGTTGATAAAATCATCTTTTTTGGTCAAAAAACCAAAAATCATATTTTCGCCTAAAAATTCAACTGTTTTGTAAAAAAATAATATCATTAGGTTGAAAATTTAACTGTTTTGTAGATAAGTTTTCTTTTTTTTTTGAAAATTTATTTTTAAATCTGAAAATTTGACGATTCCATGTTTGGTTTAGAGAAATATATATTTGTTGGTGAAAATGTAACTATTTTAATGAATATAATTATTCTTGATTCGAAAATTCGTTTATTTGATAGAAGATTTAAGTATTCTTGTAAAAATTATTATTTTTTTTTGTTAAATTCAAGTTGCCGAAAATTCGTTATTCAGTAAAAAATTAATCTTTAAAAAAACAAGAGTTATCTTTCTTGGCTAAAAATATTTTTGTCGCAAATTCATATTTTTAGTTAAAAATGAAATTATTTTTAGTAACTATTTAGTTGAAAATCAACAGCTTTGTTAAGAAATAATATTTTTGGTTTAGAGAAATATTTTTTTTAGTTGAAATTTCAACTATTTGGTTTTAGATTCATAATTCTTGATTCAAAAAATCGTCTATTTATTTCGGGATTCCTATATTTTCTTTTATTCTATTCTATTTCTATTCTATTCTATTCTATTTTTTTTGCTGGAAATTTTAATATTTGGTTTTAAATTTATCATTCTTCATTAAAAAATTCGTCTATTGGGTTAAAGATTCAACTATTTTCTTGAGGATACATTTTTTTCTTATTTCCACTTGTTGAAAATTCATATTTTTGCTTGAAAATTGAACTATGAGGTTAAAAATGAAACTATTTTTAAGACAATGTAACTATTTATTTAAAAATTAACTGTGTTGTAGATGAACCTTCTTTTTGTTTCAGAATTTATTTTTCATACTAAAAATTTGACGATCAAATTTTTGCTTTGAAACAATATTTTTATTAGTTGAAAATTTAAATAGTTGGTTTCAAATTTATCATTCTTTATTCAAAAATTTGTCTATTTGGTTGAAGATTGAAATATTATCTTAAGAATAATTTTTTTTTAATTCCACTTGTTCAAAATTCATATTTTTGGTTATAAATAAAACTATTAGGTTTAAAATTTGACTATTTAATTAAAAATTAACTGTTTTATTAAAAAATTATATTTTAGTTTTGAAAATTCGACTTTTTTGTACACAATTTATTTTTTGAAAATTCAATTTTCAAACTAAGACTTTGATGATTCAATTTTTGGTTTAAAGAAATACATTTTTTTTATTGAATATTTAACTATTTACTCTTATATTTATAATTCTTGATTTGAAAATTCGTCTATTTGGTTGAGAATTTAATTATTTTCTTAAGAATAAGTTTTTTCCACTTGTTGTAAATTGACATTTTTTGTTGAAAATTCAACTTTTAGCTTTAAAATTGAACTATTTAGTTGAAAATTAACTGTTTTATTAAGAAATTATATTTTCGGGTTGCAAATTCAACTGTTTTGTACATAATTTTTGTTTGCGAATTCATTTTTTTAACTAAAACTTTGATGATCCAATTTTTGGTTTAAAGAAATATTTTTTTTAGATGAAAATTTAAATACTTGGTTTTAAATGTATCATTCTTGTTTTAAAAATTCGGCTGTTTGGTTCAGGATTTCACTATTTTCTTAAGAATAAATTTTTTTTTAATAATGTTTGTTGAAAATTCATATTTTTCGTTGAAAATTCAACTATTAGGTTAAAAATAAAACTATTTTTAAGAACATTTAACTATTCAGTAAAAAAATAACTGTTTTTTAGATAAGCCTTTTTTTTGGAAAATTTAATTTTCAAACTTAAAATTTGACGATCCAATTTTTGGTTTAAAGAGATATTTTTTTGAGTTGAAATTTTAAATACATGGTTTTAAATTTATCATTTTTGGTTGAAAATTCAACTATTATGTTAAAAATTTAACTATTTAGTTAAGAATTAACTGTTTTATTAGAAAATTATATTATCGGATTGCGAATTCAACTGTTTTGTTCATAATTTTTTTTTTTTAATTTATTTTTTGAACTAAAACTTTGATGATTCAATTTTTGGTTTAAAGAAATATACATTTTTTTTTAAGTAAAAATTTAACTACTTAAATTCAAAATTCCTGCTTCAAAAATTCGTCTATTTGGTTGAGGATTCAACAATTTTCTTAAAAATTAGTTTTTTTTGGTTAAATTTAACTTATTGAAAATCCATGTTTTTGGTTGAAAATTCAACTATTAGATTAAAAATTCAACTATTTTTATTACAATTTAACTATTCAGTTGAAAATGAACTGTTTTGCAGATAAATATATTTTTAAAAATTATTCTTCAAGCTAAAAATATGTTGATTTTATTTTTGGTTTGAAGAAATAGTTAGTTTTTAGGTAGTAAATCAATCTCTAAAAATGAAAGAGTTATTTTTTTGGTTAAAACTCAACTTTTTACATAAAAATTCATACTTTTGGTTGAAAATTCAACTATTAGGTTGAAAATAAAAATATTTTTATGGAAATTTAACTATTTAGTCAAAAGTTAACTATTTCATTTAGAAATAATATTTTCGGGTTAAATATTTAACTGCTTTGTAAAGGAATTGTTTTTTAAAAATTTATTTTATTAACTTAAAATTTGGTGATTTTATTTTTGGTTTGAGGAAATATTTTTTTTCTAATTGAAAATTTGACTAATTGGTTTTAAATGAATCATTATTGATTCAAAAATTAATCTTTTTAGTTGAGAAATTAACTATTTTATTAAAAATTATTATCTTCGTTCGATTCAACTTTTTTTAAATTCTTTTTTTGGTAGACAATCAATCTTTAAAGATAGAAGAGTCATCTTTGTTAGTAGAAGATTAAATTTGTTGTTGAAAATTCAACTGTCTAATCAAAAATTCGTCTTTCTGGATTTAAAAAAACACTTAGTTTTTAAAATTTTTTAATCTTTTTTGTTTGAAAATTCGACTATTTGCTTAAAAATTTATCTTTGTAGGCTGAAAATGCATTTGTTTGGTGAAAATTTAACATTCTTTGAAAAAATTCGCCTTTTTGTCTTCAAAATTCCACCACGTGGTTAGAAGTGCAACAAAAAAAGTCATTTTTTCGGAAGATTAAAAAATATGTACCTGTGTCTTTAGTTAATTAAAAATAGTATGAAAAATAAAAAAATAAACATTTTTTTGCCAACCTTATGTACAATTTAATATAAATGCATTTTTCGTAAGTTTCTGAAGTATTATATTCAGACGAAAAAGTTTTTTTCTTACTTTTTCGCCATCTAAGGTTATTTACTTACATAAACTTTAAACAATACAAATTAAAAAATTTTTTCAATACACGAAAAAAAAAAGTTAATCGACTTGCACAATAGTAAACAAATTT
>JAUELO010044509.1:0-10260 GCA_032357855.1 Amphibolips quercusostensackenii | reverse complement strand
TATAGAACGCCACCTCAAGGTAGGCCTAGTGGCGCCATCTCTTGGTCAGGCCGGAAACTTATCAATCCACCCTTGTAAATACCTTACAAGATCATCTTAACTTTTTGAATTTCCTCGCAAAAACTAAAACTCAAATTTTGACCGTACAGATAAGTGAAGCTTATAACGTGTTGAAAATTATATTTCATACCTAAATAATTTTTCTTCATGCAAAAACAGCTATAACATAAAACATGGTTTTGTACGGAATACTATGAAAGTCTCATATGTTACACTTAGTAACTCTTAATTGTTTTCATTCACTTATCGTTACAGAATACACAAAAAAATAACAAAATTTTGTTAAGCCCAAATTAAAATGCATCTTAAAAATTCGACCTGCTTTCGCGAGTTCACATTCTGGCAGTATTGGAAAACAGATGGCGTACTGCAGCTCAGTGAATACCATTAATTTGTAAACTTTTGTACTCTTTAAAAGAGATAAAAAAAATGAAATAATGGACAAAAACTTGGAATATCTTAATTGATGATTTAGGTTTTATTTAAAAATATAATTTCAAACTTTAAAAATTTCAAAATTTGTCAAAAAAAAAAAAATCCTAAAGATTTTAAAATAATTTTTTTTTTATTTTGCAGGAGTGAAAAAAATGTTTGGGAAACTTTGAATCATTCCAAAAGATATTTCAAAGTTTAAGAAAAAAAAAACAATTTGAACATTTAAACAGATTTCAACCAATTTGAACAAAGTGTAGATTTTTAAAGACTTAAAAATCAAATTTTGAAGTTTTTTAAATTTTGGAAGGGTTAAAAGATGATACAAAATTTTTCCTTAAGATTCTGGGCAAAATTCTAAATGATTTTTAATTTTAAAAATTAATTTTAAGAAGATATTTTAAACTTAAAAATATTTCAGAAATTTTTTAACGAAATAAAGACTTTTACATTCTCATCAGAGAAGCTATTAGATTTGTGTCAAATTTGACCCCCCTTTTTTATCAAATGTCCACGTATTAAGGCCTCCTAAATCCATAAAACAGGTTTTTCTAATGTGTCTATCTGTCTGCTTGTCTCTGTGTGTGTGTGTGTGTGTGTGTGTGTGTGTAGACTTTCAGTCTGTCAGCACGATAACTCTCAAAAAAATTGACATATTGCAGTGGGCTTTGGTATTCTCTTCAAATGTCCCAAAATGAAGGTCAAGGTTGTTAGCTAGCCATTTTGAATAAGAATTCAGAAATTAAGCGCATTTTCAAAATCTTTGAAAAAACTTTTTTTTAAGATTTAAAAATTCTATGCACAGTTATAAGTAGTACTCAAAAAATTTAACAATTAAGCTCAATGACTTTTTTTGATTTTTAAAAAATTACTAGAGTTGTAGCATTTACAAAATTTGAAAAAACAAACGAAAGTGCAAATCTTAAACCAAACATCGCACAGTATGAAAAAATAGCAGAAAAAGAAAAACGTTTCATTTTTAAGACCCTAAGAGACTTTTATAACAACTTTTAGAATTTTCTTAAAAAATAAAAAATTCGAATCTTAAACGCACAAAAAATAATAAAAAATAAAAAATTTCATTTTGCAGTTAAACTATACAGGATACAAAAAAAAATGATTAAAAAAAATTGTGTATTCAAAAAAGATCCATAAACTTATTGCAGACAACTTTTTTAAGGACGCGTTTTTTTTTATTCGTAAAAGACTGATTTAAAAAGAGAAAAATTGAATTTTTAGACAAACGACGCACAACAAAAAATAAATAGATAAAATTTATTTACCCAAAAAAGAGCTTAAAATTTGTACTTAATTATTTTTTGATAGAATGCGTAACTTTTGTTCTAATCGTGAAAAATAACAATAACAATAAAAAAATTAAATTTTTGAAAAAAATTCAATCTAAATTAAAAAATAAAAAAAATGAATCAACAAAAAATATGCGTTCAAAAAATATCTACAAATTTGTTAGCGATCACTTTTTGATAAGACGCGTGGTTTTTTTAGTTGAGGATTGAACAATCTTGTTGAAAATTGGTCTTTTTTGTTGAAATTCAGCCATTTTTAAATTAAAATTCAAATATTTTTGGGTTGGAATATCAACTATTATATTTTCTTTGAGAATTCATCTTTTTTCTTTGCAACTTCAATTACTTAGTAGAAAGTAAAACTGCTTTGATGAAAAATAATCTTTTTTTAGTTAATAATTCATCATTTCAGTTGAAAATCCTGTTTTTTTATTGAAGTATTTTGCTTAAATTTTTTTTGTTAAAAATTAATTTTTCTAACTGAAAACCTAATTATTTCGTGTTTGGTTCGAAATTTATCTTCTTCAGTTTAAACTTTAATTATTTGTTTGAAAATTTTTCTATTTTGTAGAAAATTAAATTGAATTCTAAATCAAATACAAACTCAGTAATTTGTTTACAAAATACATTTAACACGGAACGCAATGCGCACGATCAATGTACTTCGGAGCGCGAAACGTGAATTCCGAAACGCGTGCGGTAACCGGAACTTTTTTCAAACTTTTTTGTTTCTGTTATAGGGTACACAGAAACGAGCGTGAAGCGCGAGGTTTAAATTATTTTGAAATCAAATATCGAGCGCGAAGCGCGAGTGTCCGGATAAGAATGTATTTTTTAAGGTTGATAGAACCTTAAGTAAATTAGTTCTCCTTTTCATTTAAAACTTAAGTAATTAAACCAAAGGCATGTAACAGCGATAAAGTTTACAAAGCGAGCATTAGCCCGCGAGGCGCGCGAATTTGTATATATAATTATGGCCGATAGAGCCTTAAGCAAATAAACTTCCTTTTCAATCTAAAATAAAAACAAATTTAACAATTACTTTAATCGTAGATATTTGACAATTTTATAATATTTGCAAGTAAACTTCTTCCTTTTATCTTAGACGAGCACAAAGTACGAAAACTGAAATGAGCCGAGCGCGAAGCGCAAGGTAAAAAGTATTTGAGCGCGTAGCGTGAAGTACATAAATTACCAAGCGCAAAGCGCGAGGTTAATATAATATCGAGCGCGAAGCGCGAGATACAACAGTCGCGCGCCCTAGGCGCGCTTAAACTTGCGAGCAATGAGATTGTGCTCGAAAAGCGGGCAGACTTCTTGTTTAAATATTATTCTATTAATTCAACTGATTTGTTAAAAATTCTTATGTTTGGCGTAATTTAACTGTTTTTGATTGAAAGTTCAAATATTTTTTGATGCAAATATCATCTATTACACTTTTCGTGTAGGATTAATTTTTTTATGGAAAATTTATCACTTTGGTGGAGAATTGAACTATTGTCTTGAAATTCACTTTTTTCTTGGTTGAAAATTAATTTTTTAACTAAAAATGTAATTCTTCTATTTTTGATTCAAAATATAAATTTTTAAGTTTCAACCTCAACTTCTTGGTTGAAAGCCCTAATAAGAGTATGTATGACTGTTGTCCTTAAATGTGTTTTAATCAAATTTATCAACAAATTTTTTTGCAAAAACGTTATTGACCTCCTAGGTAAAAGTTTGTTTCCATACCTAAAAGAAAAATTCATAACGGTCAGGGAAAGTGAAAAAATTGTTCAGGAAAAGTCAGTGGAATTCAGGAAATTTTATAGCAACACTGATTGACCTATGCCTATTAAATTTTGACCATTGACCTGTCAGGGCTCAAAAGTCAAAAAAGATCTTTGATCTCCGACTTTTGCATTTGAACTTTTGGCCTTCTACATGTAACTCCTGACCTGATCTTTCACCTTTGATTTGTGATCTTTGACCTCTGACTATGAAAAGAGAGCATTGACCTTTGATCTTTCGCGTTTGAGTTCTGATGTATGACCTCTTAACGTTGATTTTAAATAATAAATTTTCAACATTTCACCTCTAACCGTTTTGCTCAGATCTCTAATTTCTTATCTTTGATCCGTATCTAAAAGGAGAGAGCATTGACCTATGAACTTAAAACTTTGACCCCTGACCTGTCACCTTTGAACTTTTACCTCTACCTCCCTCTCTAACATATGATCTCTGCTCTATAATTGATCATATTTGACCTTTGACTTCTACTGTTGACCTTTAACCTTCGATGTTTGACTTCTGACCTGACCTGTCATCTTTGATCATTGATTGATTAACTTAGGCTGAAGGGAGCAATTTCAACTTTCTTATACTTTAGTACTCAGATTTAAAAAATGTGAAAAAATTTTTTTTTTTTTTTTTTGGAGAAATAAGTCTGTAAATGCAAAATATGAGGCTTTTAGCACTTTATGCACGTAAGGGTATTAAAGCAATTTTCAGGACGAAGAAAAAATATGATGAAGATGCAAATTAACTTTACTTGATACTTTCCACACACCGTAAAGGCGATATACGAGCATTATAAGTTGGGTCTGAACTTTCAAACTAAATTTTCGGATCCATTACACTTTTTCCCCTTTCCAGTCAATTATCGACCTCAAGGGTACTTTTCAGTCGATTTGGCAGGAGAATACTCACAACTAAGTCAGAATGCAATCTGGTTCTGAGTTCTAAAATTGCAAGAGATCAGGTCCCTGAAGGATATCTTGTTGAACTCGCACTGATTGCTTCTCCACATTTTGCCAAAGTTTTATCGTCTTTGTGTAAAAGAGATGTATGGAACACACGACAGCGACTGATCGAACGAAGCAGACAATAATTTGACGTGTGATAAACGATCGACTTAACGAGTTTAACTTGGAAGAAACTTTTACAAAGATTTATGCTGCCCTGTTTTTGAAGAACACTCTTAAGTCAAAAAAATAAGAAATAAAGTTTTTTTTTATCTATAATATCTTAAAATAAAGATCCCCTAATGATGAAAACTAGTTTTGGAAATTGTTAATACTACACAAAATAATTGTTGCATAATTGTCTCTAGGATTTCAAAATATTTCAGGGAATTTCAAATAATCTTTAGAGATTTTTTCACCTTATGAAGGATTCAAGAAATTATTTTTTGTGAGACTAATCGTTTAAAAAGGCTTTTAAGAGATTATGTACGATATCAGAGTGACCACTGGACCGGGAGCGGTAATTCTACAATATTTTTGATAAAAAGTCTACCAAATCACTTAAAATATAATTTCGAAATAGGTTCGATTTCCACTTTTTTTTATAATGTTAAGTTTAATTGTTTACTTTTTCACTTATTGAATTATTAAGGTTGGGATCAAAGGTGTTTTAAGTTGATTAACTGTAAATATAAATCAATTATTGATTTTTAAAATTCAACTGTAGTTTTAGTGTTGAAATTTTAACAATAATTTATTTTACAAGATAATTCTAAATCTATTCAAAATAAAAAAATTTGCAGATTTTAACATTGAAAATTAAACGAACCGTCCACCGTTGCAAATATTTGGGCAAGACTCGCCCTTTTTCAGTTGGCTCAAAATCAGTGTTCTGGAATATTCCGTAATACTAGTCAGTGACAAATTTTAACTGTTTGAGTTCAAGAGCCATAGTAGTAAAACGAATTTTAATGTCTGATTAAAACTTTATGAATTATTAAAAATTTTAAATAACTTAAAATAAATAGATTTATAATTAAAAGCTTTCATTATATTTTAAATCCTATTTAAATATTCATCATATCTAAAATATTCCATTTTTACCCATTTAATTAAAATTTTTTCAATTTAAAAGAAATATATATTTTTTTAAATACTGAGCAATATTTTACTGTTCATTTAAAATGATGAATTAAAAAACAAATATTCAAAACTAAACTCTACCTTTAAAATTTTTAATTTGCGAGTGAAAGTGTCCAATTTTGATGCATGAATAACAATTGCTCACTTTATAATTTGAAACGAGTCGTAAGATAAAATAATTCAACTAAAAAGGTTTTACGTGTGGAAAAACGTTTGAATTTTACAACTGTAATTTTAAAAGAAAAGAAGGAAATTTTGGTACTTAATTTCTTTCCTAATCGAATGAGGAATTTTTTTATTTTTATATTCCTATTGGCGTGAAGGATGATGCATTGTATATTTTTAACATTTTTTTTAGTTTTGAAACGAGAAAATTTTAGTTTTAAATTTTTTGTGAACTGCAAGACTTCCTTTTTTTGTTTTTATAATTTCTATTAAGCTAGAAAAATTTTTTTTGAATTTTTTATTAAATCGGAAAAGTTACATTTCTTATCTTTAATATTCTTTTCGGGTTAGAAAAAAGAAAATTTTGTTTTCTTTTTCTGGATTAATAGGACATTTTTTGGTATTGAGATTTTTATCAAGTTGGAAGAAAGAAAGTTTGATTTCAATTTTTTTCTAAATAAAAGACCATTTTTTCTTTTTAGCATCTTTATTGAGTTTAAGGAACTTTTTTCAATCATTATTCGGATTTAGAAAACAGTGATTTTTTTTATTTTAAAGATTGCTATAAAGTTGTAGGAAAGAGAATTTTAGTTATTTATTTTTTTCTGAATTAGGAGAGACCACTTTTTCTTTTTAACATTTTTTCAGTTTAAGGGGGGGAGTTTTATCCTTAATCTTTTTTTCTGAATTGGAAAAAGGATCATCCTGTTCTCAGGATATTTTTCAAGTTGGAAAGGACAACATTTTATTTTTAATTTTGTATTGAATTGAAAGAGGCATGTTTTATTTAAAGAATGTTTAATAATGTGAGTTGAAAGAAAGTTAGTTTTAATTTAGATCATTGAAAATAGTAGTGTGGATTTCTATTTTTCAATCAGAGATTTTTAACTTTTTAAATTCAGCAAAGTTTAAAATAATTTTTTTCAGTGTAATGGCATTTAACTAGAATTTTTTAATTAAAAAGTGTTAATAGCTTTTATTTTATACTTGTGAATTATCGAGCGTCTGAATAAAAAAATTCTAAATAAAATTTTTTTTCAGCTTCAATTGTGAAAGTTTGGAATTCAAAAGAGTTTCACTATAAGTACTTTCATTTACAGTTCAGTTTAAATTACTTCAAATGAAAAAAATATCCTGTTTTAGGAGTTGGAATTTTTTTGGGTCAATGAATATGAAAATTTTTTGCAAACCGGAAAAAACGGAAAATGACTGGTAACTTTTTTCCTCGATTAAAACGGGCACCTTAAATTTCTTCTCCAGAAAGGTACATGCTTGCAGGGTATCCGTTAATGGGGAATGTCGTCTGACCATTACGACTTTTACTACTTGGAAATCCGTTTATCGATCTTTTTTCCGAACCTGATACTGAAAAAAAAACCAGGTGGACCTGAAAATCATTAGAACTGGAGCGCTCCCAGTCGACTTTATAACATAATTATTGAGTGATAATTGCTTTTTAAAATCTAAAACACAGATAAGTTTACTTTCATAAACAAATAAAGTTTTTTTTTTTTCGAAAAAAGATAGACTTTTTTTTTATGTGGAGCACATCATTCTTTGATCCATTCATTTTTTTATCTTATTGTTAATTAAAACTGAATTTTCCAAAATTTTCTTTTGGCGATTCTCTCAACAAAAATTTTTCTGGTTCTGAATACATTTACAATGAAGTAAACAACCTTTAATCGTTCCTCCTAAACTGATTCAGCAAAGGTTTTATTTTAAGATTCGAACAAGTGTGCACCTTTCTCTTTTTCTCTTTTTTCTTTTTTATTTTATGGCCTGGCCTCCGTAGGTATATTCCACTAATTCAATTTTTCTCTGAAAAAGCTCTTACGCTTCCTTAGTTATTTATGCGATCCTAAACTCGTAGACTTTACTTTTAGAATTTATAATGAAGCAAGTAGAAATTTCATTTCAGAAACTTTTTCTTTTTTCCCTTTTTGGCAATTTTTTGCTTTAATCCGAGCTGAATTAATAGAACCGAATAATAAAATCCAACTATTATTGGTTGAAAGTTAATTCTTTTTAATTAAAAAGTCTATTATTATATTCGTGTTTCAGAATTTATGTCTTTTGGGTAAAAAATCTTATATTTGATTGCAAACAATTTTATTCAAAGGTCCTATTTTTTTCAAAAAAATACCTTTTTTCAATAAATTCAACTTTTCTGGTTGTAAAAGTAACTGAATTGTAAAAAATTCGTCTTCTTGGATAGGAAATGGTACTATTTGGTTACAAGTAAAGTTAAATCTTTTTTGTTAAAAAATCCGACTATTTTGCTAAAAATTCATTGGTCTCAAAAATTGAGCTCTTAAAATTACTTCTAGTCTTTTTTCGGTTGAATGTCTGCTACCATATTTTTTGTTAAGAAGTAATTTTTTTTGGTTCAAAATTGTACTATTTGATTGCTTTAACTATTTTGTTGAAAATATCACTATTTTGTCGAAAAATCATCTTTTAGGGTCGGAAGTTTAAGTGTTTTTTTTTTTTTAATATTCGTCCTTTTGGATTAAATATTCAACTTGTTGTTTACAAATTCAAATATATATTTTTTTATCATTTTTTGTTTTATCTTAAAAATTCAACTACTTCAATCTGTTTTGATTAAAATATAAGCTATTACATTTTTGATTAATTATTTATCTTTTTGAAAAGTTGCAAATGCAATTGCTGGGATAAAATTTATACTACGTTGTTAATAATTTTTTTTAAAGATTCCTTCTTTAGTTGAAAATTCAGCTTTTAGTTGAAAGTCAAACCATTTAGTTGCATTTTTTTCGAATTATTTTTTTTTTAAACTGAAAATTCAAAAATTAGTTCAAAAATTATTCTTTTTTTTTGTATCAAATAATCATATTTTTTGTCAGAAATTCACCTTTTCAGCTTAAAAATTCAACTTTTTTTTGTTAAAAAGTCCAAAATTCAAGCGGCTTGTTAAAAAATCGTCCTTTTGGATTTACAACTTACATCTTTGTTTGCAAATTTGTCTCTTTTTTTTAATTTATCTTTTTAGCTTGAAAGTTTAACTACTTGTGTGAAAATTTATTTTTCTTTGTTAAAAATGGACTTTTTTTGTTGAAAATCCATCTCTTTTGGAAGGAAGTATTTTGTGTTGGCAATTCAACCATTTTGTTTGAAATTCATTTTTAATAAAATTTGCTTTTTTTGATTTAGATTAAACATTTTTTCAAATTGAAATATAAACTATTATATTTCTTTTTGAGAATTGAACGTTTTTACTTGCAAATTCAATTACCTGGATAAATGTTGAATTGCGTTGTTAACAGTTTATTTATTTTGTCGAGGATCTACCTTTTCAGTTAAAAATTCTACTTTTGGTTGAAAATTTAACTATCTTGTCAAATTTGTTGTTGTTGTTGTTAAAAATTAGTTTTTTAGACTGAAAATTGAACTATTCGGTTATAAATTATTTTTTCCGAAATAAGAAATTTTTTTTTTTTTGTAGAATAGTTGAATTTCACTAATTGGTGGCAAATTAAACTACTTTATTGAAAATTTAACTTATTTCTTAAAAATGTAACTCATTTGTGGGAAAGTCATCTTTTTCGTCGAAAATTCAACTGTTTTTTAAATATTCCTTTTTGTCGATAACAATTTTTCTGTAAAAAAAGTCATTTTTTATGGTTGAAAAATAAACTTTTTTCTTGAAAACTGAACTTGTCGGATTGAAAATTCAACTGTTTTTTAGAAAAATCTTCGTTTTGTCTAAAACATTTTTCAAACAGTGTTATTGTATTCTTTGCCTTTTTTTGTTTAAGAGACTATCAGTGTATAGCTTTGTTACAGAACTTATTTTCTTTGAGTGAATATTCTATTTGGTTGCAAATTTAATTATTTTAATAAAAATTTCACTATTCTGTTGAAAAGTCACCTTTTTTAATAAAAAAATTTAACTGTTTTGTTTGAAATTTATTCTTTTCGATTGAAAATTTAACTATTTTGTTCAAAATTCCTTTTTTTTCTATAAAGTTTGTCTGCTTTGTCAAAAATTTATTTTTCCTGGTTAAAAATTAAATTTTATTGCTAGAAATTATTTTTTTTTTAACAAAGTGTGTTTGGTTAAAAATTTAACGGTTTAATTTAAAATTCTTTATTTTTGGTTCAATGAAGCTGTCTTCAATTTAAGTAAAATTCTTCTTTGGGCGAAATATCAATTATTACATTCTTCGTTGAGAATTCATATTTTTTAGTTGAAAATTCAACTACTTGGATAAAAATTCAACGATTTATTTTGAAGTTCTACTACTTCCTTCAGAATCCATTTTTTTGTAGAAGATTCTACTTTTGTTTGAAAATTTAACTATTCTGTTGAAATTTTTTTTTAAGTTGATTTTTTAAACTAGGATTTCACCTTTTTGTAAATTCAACTTTTGTGGTTGAAAATTCAACTGTGTTCTAAAAGATTG
>JAUELO010044499.1:0-19505 GCA_032357855.1 Amphibolips quercusostensackenii | reverse complement strand
AGGAGATAAAAACTGCATCGCTGGAAGAACTCAAGGCTATACCACAAAATGATTATCAGAAGTGCTTCGATGATTGGCAAAAGCGTTGGCACAAGTGTATTATATCTAAGGGGGATTACTTTGGAAGGGGACAACATAAATATTGATGAATAAATGAATATTTTTTGTGAAAACCATAAAGTCACCTTATTTTTTAAACACACCTCGTATAGATAAAATCACACAAATTCTGAATTGAGTATAGCTTAAGAATGTACCCAAAGTTATAGATATATTATGCTATTATATTTACATATAGAATTAAGGATAACCAAAAAGTATAGAAAGAAAATAATAACAATCTTCATACTTCCTCATTATAGGAAAAGCTTATTAATGTGCTGTTGAAGAATTTGATTAACACTGTAACTGAAGAATATTCTAGTGCTTTATCAGATCACATAGTGTACCATATAATCGTTATCTCTTTGATAACAGGAATCAAGATTGTTCTGTTCAGATATTTATATTTCATTAGCTTTAGTTCCAACGAATTAATTCAATTACCAAGTTCTTCAAAACTCATATTTTAATTTGTATAATCTTCCACGTTTATACTTAATACGTCGTTTACACGGAAAATGTATATAGTGTCTACTATGATGGCCTGTTTGAAACTCATTGAAACTAATATAAATTCTATAAAAATACAGGCTGTTCATCTGATTTCAAATTTCAAATTTTTTTTTGATAATAGACTTGAAGGACATGGCACAAAATGTGCATAAAATGGCTCCAAGTCGATTTTTATCAAATTTTTAAAATTGTAGTTCTCATCGTCTCAATCAAAAGTGTCAATTGGCACAAATTCTGAAAATAGACAGTTTTCGATTCGCAGAAGGTTAAACATTAAAAAGTTTTAACAAACTTATGTCAATGTCTTGAAAACTGCAGGTCAGATAGAAAAATGTTTCCTATAAAAGTTATTGTGCTCTATCAAGGAAATGCAAAGGAGGTCGGCCTTAAGACATGAGCAAGACTTAGTCAATATCCAGCCAATGAAGGCAAGACATGAGTAGAACGTTGTCAATATCTAGCGAGTGTAGTTGGAAACACTACTAAACGTTAATAACTTTTAGTAACTGAATACCTTTTGGTTGTAATCGATTTCCCGCATCATTCATAGTCTGAATCGATTGTTGTGATAAATAACGAATTCCTTCTTGGTGGCAAGCATACCCTAAGAGCCATAAGACGCTGTTTATATGAGCACAAGTTCAAAGCGTTTAAGCATCTGACTAGGATGTACAATAATATCCTCGTAATATACTTCTATAGGAGAGTTTTTAATCTTAAGCCATACCGTCTTCCATGTCATCCTCACTATTCGCTGTGTAGACAATCTATAGTTAATGCTTATACGCGTTACGAAATCGGAAAAACCTCTTATTCTTATGAAATTTGGTTGTATTACTCGATTATCCCCTCGTAGAATCCGAATGTGGAGTTCTTTGTCATTATTTCTTTGCAGTTTGTCTTGCACGTAAGAACGTGACAGTTAAAGTTGATGCACCCAAACTGTGAGTTTTTTTAAAAACTTAAGAGTCAGGACTGGGAAATCAAATAACTGCTCGCATGTAATTAAATCAATCGCTAGGCGCTCCTTGGCCTAAGGTTTTATGCCTCAATTAGTGCTTGTACGACATTCGGTTTCTTAAATTTTTCATATAATTAATTGGCGATTTTGGCATCAGCTCCTTCGATAACCATTAGAGAATGGTATCTGGCAATGATAGCTTCTGCTATCCAAAAACAATCGCCTAGGCTAGGGACGTATTGTATCTAAACTACTTGCTAAAAGAATTTTACAATTAATTTAATGTGTCCGTTCCTAGATTTAAAGATCCACCTAGATTTGGCACTAGGCGCGATTTGTTAGCACCTTCTGTTGTTAGTTGATGCTGATGTAATGGAATAGCATGCTGGCGTTTGATACGTAATACCCAAACACGCCAGAAGACTAGTGGCATCCCGGTATCCACTATCGAGAATGACAATATATTCTTCTTAGAACCATCTGCTGATAATGTAGGTGTCTTCCACGAATTCGTGTGGTGATATAGCAGCATCTTTATGACGGCTGTCAGAAAAGTACTGCCCTTTAATGTCGAAAATGTAAACATCAAGCGCAACTATTAATGCAAGTTTGACCAAGTGCCGTTTTTTGTCATCACAAAGTGACTGTCAGAGAACCTGTAAGTTATTGCTCTTATGAATATAAAAGTATGAACCATAGGTACACGCGATAACTCAAGGAATTTGCAGTTTCGGTTTATATAATTGATTGGCATAACTAGGGATATGCCTGGCAATATAATCTTTCCTCGTGATTTTGTCAATCCCGATTTTGTTAATCACGAAACGTTGCATTAAGAATTGTCTGACCGTGACGACGATTTAAGTAACAGTCTGTCCACTTGAATATTTGAACATGAACTTTAAAAAAGCATCCGGTACACGATGGCGATTTCCCTTTTGCCAGCATTCTCATACCTATTCATTCGAGTCGTGAAACGAGGAGCAAATCGTCTATTACAAAAGTAACAACGTAAGACATTTCTAAATGTCATTATGATTGAAGATTCACAATTATAGAATGTGAGTGTTGAATTGAAAATTGTTACAGTATACAAAATCTAGTAGTTTTATAAAAAACGAATTAAACTCACCACACAATAAAGCAGGTTTAACCTCTACTTATCAAAAAAGTAACATGGTTGAAAGATAAGAAACAAAATAATAGTAAAAACAAGTGCAGCACACCGCCCCGCTGTGACGCGAATATGTACTGAGAAAGCAATCGCTAACTTGACGGCCTATCCAAACTTTTGACTCAGACCATGAGAACTACAGTTTTACAAAAATTAATAAAAATTGACTGGAGCCATTTTATTTACATTTTGTGCGGGGTTTTTTAGAACTTTAAAAAAACGCTGAGATCTAATTTTCATCAAAATCCGACGACTTTTGACATTTTTTCTTGAAGTATTGAAACCTTCATTCTGAATTTTCTGATTTTTATATCACGTATGGTATTAATTCCGTATCGGTTGGATCTGTTTTCGCATTCAATTTTTCTTACCACACACTTTTTGGATCCCCCCATAATGAATTCAGATTAAATTCGTACTTATTTCGGACAAACTTAAAAAAAGTTTGGTAGAAATTGCGAATTGGGATAAAATATAGAATAAATCGCACAAATTTTGATTTGCGTATAGTTTAAAAAATGTACATGAAATTATCGTTGTATTATTATACTTACCAATAGAGTTAAGGATAACCCCCAAGAAAGATACCAGGAGAGAAATAAATCTCATATTTTTAAATTTAAGAACAAGTTAATTAATTTAATTATAAAAAATTAAATTAATAACTTTGGGAATATTCTTGTTCTTTGTCAGATGGTATAGTGAATCGCATATTTGTCACTTCGTAGATTACAGGCTTCTAGCCTGTGCTGCTCAGATGTTTACATTTCATTAGAATTAGTTCTAAGGAAAAAACAATGTGATAACTAGATTTATCAGAACTGTTATGACAATTTACACAATTTGTTTCGTTTCAGAGCAATTCGTCGTCGTTCACGATGAAAATTTATATAGTGTCTACTATAACGGCCCATTTTAAGCTTTACGTATAAATCTAATGTGAATTTTACAAGCATTTAGGAATCTGCAAGATTTACAATTACATATGCGCAGACGACAATAGAATTAAAGACTCGACATTTTCTTTTTCAATATTAAATGTTCTATTTTGGAACTTATTATTAAAATGTCATAGTTTATTTTAAAAATCATTTAAAGCAAGTATGTGAATTTATTAACCAGAAACATAAATTAACAAAAAAACATGTAATAATTGCTATTTGAACTAAAAAAGATATAGATTTGATTTCAAAACCAGTTTTCACTATTTTATTCTTATTCTGACGACTTTTTTGTGGTAGGAGATTCATCTCTTTTCATAGAAAACTAATTTTCCTGGTTTGAATTGTTCTCTTTTTTGGTTAAAAATGCAACGTTTAGGTTGGAATAAATTTTTGTATGAAAATTTATATTTTCAGGTTGCCCATTCAACTGTTGTACAGAAAATTCATCTCATATCTTGAAAGTCTAACAATATGGATTAATTTTTTTTGTATTTAAAACATATCTATAGGTTGAAAATTTGTTTGCTCAGTAGGAAATTATTATTTGCAAGTTGAAAATTCAACTGTTTTGTAGAAAATATGTCTTCTTGGTGAAAAATTTCTCTTTTTAGTAACAAATTGAACTACTGTGTTAAAAACTAATTATCTTGGCCACAGACTTATAATTTTACAAATTTGGCACTTTCAAGTTTAAGTTCGATATTGTTTCATAAATTTTATGAAAGATTTAATGTCGAAAATGTTACAAGATGAGACTGCATGTCTTTGAATATTCATGTTTAAAAACTGAAAAACTGATCAGGAGAAATACCGAGAAAGTTAGGGAAGTTTGAAAACAAATTTAAATGGCTACCCTGTATAAGAATATGTAGATTTAAAATTAAGAGTCGATCACGAACGATATTATTCAGTTTTAAATTCTTTGAAATCAAATCAATGTTCTGGGCAAAAGTCATCTACTATTATTTTACTAAAATTCCTTAAGATTGGTCGATCCTTGCCTGAGAGAAATGCCTCGATTTCTCTTGTGATCATATCTTTAACCTCGCCCCTGTCTATGTTGATTTTTACCCGTATTTGTGCGCCTCTTCTTATTTTAAATATTCCACGAAAAATAGTTTTTTTTTCGAATATCGCAAAGACGTCACCGTTGGACGTTGATAATACATTATGTTTGTCGATCAGCATGGGTCCAAGGACCTGTTATCTTCTTTTTACTTGACTTGGTGCATCGCGAGAAAAAGTGTGTGCACGAGTTTTGAATCGACGGTTCGGATTCGTTTAGGGAAAAAGTCAAATAGGTCTAAGATCTTTAAGTTTAAGTTAACGTAGGTGTAATGAAAACTTACGACTGGCAGGAGGAGACCTAGACCTGACACGAAGAAAAAACTCGGCAGGAGGAAAAGACCTGACTGCAGAACCCGGAGCTTGAGTTTTGACAGGAGAAAAAGACTTTTTACAAAAATAATAAGTTCCGCTACGAGGAATGCCAGGAATAGGTTCACCATTAGGTAGACACTCAAATTGTGAACTTAACTCTGTAACAAGAAACACAGGATTAACATGGAAAATTCTGATCCGTTATAAATTTTGTTGGTCATGAAGAGTCATGAAATTTTAATTAAAATTGGTAAATTTTTAAGTTTGCTTAAATTTGTTTTAAGTATTTTAATTTTAAATCAAATAACGTTTTTTTTTTTTAATGTAAAGGTGAATTTTACATAGACATGAATTTATACTGATTTGAATCAAACTCTTTTTATAATTTTCACTAATATCAGAAAAATATATGTAGTTCGTTAAAAATATTAACGTGCTAAATATGCATTAAGCTTCAGGTACTCATAATTTATATACGAATATTATGTGAAAATTTGGCTTCTGAGTAATATTCATTTATTTGAATATCTAATAGTAGTAATACCATTTTATATAAGAATATTTTGTACACTCAGAAAAGGGTTGGTTTGACTTGACAAAAGTTTGATTGAATCAACAAAATAACTGCATTTGTTTATTTTTACAGTATGCGGAAAATGCTCTTTAGTCACGAAGGAAATTAAATATGATTTATAACTTATTTCAATCATTTAGGCTGCGCTATTATTGCTGTTATTTATCGCTTAAAGCAAAGCAAGTCTGAATTGAAAAGATGAGTCGTTAAAAAAGTCAAGCTTATTACTAAATCTGTTCACCTCGTTTTTCATTTTCTTGTTGCTCTTGATGGTACGTAAACTTTTACTTCGGGTAAAATACTTGGACAGTCTACATAGCAGTTAATGGCACTGTACAGAAAACACAAATCGACGAACAGGAATCATGCTGAAATAAGCTGAACATTTAATAGCGTCCTAATGCTGCTGTAACCATGGACTAATCTTGCCATAAGGAATTTAGAATTGTCTGAATGCAAATCGCAAAATTCGATCCTGACCTCGCTCAAGTCCGACTTTATAGATGCTGTCACAATGATACTAGAACAGAGATGCATATTTAATGTAAGGTCTGACAAATAAGGAAAAACGAGTTATTAGAGTCAACGGATTCCAAAATTTAGTAGTGTATTTCGTGACAAAGCCTAAGCATAAGAAAGCGTGAGCCTTTTCCTAAAGAAGGTTATCAGCACGTATTTTTGATATTCAACGACACCCTTTTTGAGGGCACCAAAACTGGAGGCGTTTGAGACTGTTTTGCAGCTCGTTACAATCAAAGAGGGAGCAAATAGACGTTTATAGTTTAGGATCATCGTCAAAGACAAGAAATGAGCAGAATTTCAAGATAGCGCTGATGTCGTTGACGTAGAGGAGCAACTTAAGGGGGCCAATGTGTGATACGTGCGTACTTCGGAGGTTGCGTGAAATGAATCCGAGTAATTTTTTTTTATACAGACTGCCTGCAATCTATCTCTTAAGTATCTCACTAACCATAAAAGCATTTTTCTCAGACACACTAAGTGCTCTAAGCTTTGTCACGAGAATATTATGATCGACTTTATCAGACGCTTTAGAGAAATCGGTATAGACTGCGTCAGCCTTTTATCCCGACTCTAGTTTCTTTGCAAGATAGTGCGTGTAAACTCAGAGGCTTGTAGTTGTGGATCTTCTTTTCATAAAACCGTACTGCTTCCCTGGAAGGATATTAGCAGAAGCTTGGTACAATCTATCATATACAATGCTTTTAAATACCATCGGGCATCGCATTGAGAATAGTTATGGGCCGATATTTAGCAACGTCGTTCGGATTTATATTTTTGTAGGTCGGGACTACGATTTCTTTTTTACATTAAATTTTTACACACAATTTTGTAAAAGAATTTTAATTCTGACATGAAATAGAAAATGTATTTTTTTCTTAAATTATTTTTAATCTAATGCGTCAAGTTCTTGGAGAAGTATATTTCTCACAATGTTGTCCGTAAATTCCGGATTGCATAATGATAGCCATTCAGCGAAATCGGAAACGTCCTTTTTTTAGTCTTTTTCCAATTCCGAGATATTTTAAATTGATGCAACCTGTTCATTCAATGTTCATATATAAATTATTATATAATATAATTTACATATAAATATAATGTATAGTATAACTGCATTTTTAAATTCTAGGTACACCAATATCATGTAATAAATATCAAATATAATATTACCTCTATCATAAGAGTCAGTTTATTTCGAGTTTATTACAATTGCAAAAATTGATAGAGGAGCATCCGCTTGATGTTTTCTGTTTAGATAATGCCAATAGGAAAAGATGCTTTTCCTGTTTTTTGAAGTTAATCGTTCGAAGATGAATTTTTTGTATTAATTTAATGTTCATAGTCGCATCAACTGCCAGGTTTATTAGCGACTGTACTTTAGGGTTCATTATAAACTGTAGGGTATCTGTAGGATAGTATACAAGAGACAGAAGCGAAGCTTTCCGAAAGTACATCCAGCCTCGCTTGCTGCTTCTGGAATCGAATCCGCGCCAGCGTGGCTGCCAAGGCTGAGGTATTAGAACACAGGACAATCACTATACCACCTGAGCCATGATGACTCCCTAAAGATGAATTTGTTTGTCCTAATACTATTTTATTTATTTTGATTATTACGCTTATTATTTTTCAAATTCATTTTTTGTTGTGAGCTTTACGTAAATGTGTGTAGTAGTCAGTGAAGTCAGGAATGAAATAGAATGTGCGTATGTGTAACGTATAAATCAGGCAAATAGTAAAAAAAAGAAAAGCACTGAAGAGGACTCTAATATGCAATTTACGGTCCATTTTTACAAGAGTGAACATTTTACTGGCTCTTTTATCAAAAGCTAATGTTAAAAATTTGAAAATTTTACCTTGATCGCAGGCGCCTAGGTTTTTAAAAGACGTAATTAACGCATATTTTCAGGATGGGCATATGCCTACTATTTCCGAATTGAAAGTGACAGAAGCTTCGTTGGATTTTTGTAGGATATTTAAATCATGGCATTAATGTTGCTCTAACGTAAGGGAGAAA
Organism: Amphibolips quercusostensackenii; assembly: GCA_032357855.1. Classification (NCBI taxonomy): domain Eukaryota; kingdom Metazoa; phylum Arthropoda; class Insecta; order Hymenoptera; family Cynipidae; genus Amphibolips; species Amphibolips quercusostensackenii. The sequence goes on along the minus strand of JAUELO010044499.1, from coordinate 11,324 downwards.
TTTTCACGTTTTTGCACTTTTTTTAAAAATCCCACATTTTTTCCTTTTTTTCTTTGATATTTTGCGTTTCTGTACGCCACTCAATGTTTTATAAAGAAAGAAAGCCAGGTAACAGAATCGACTTATAACTTCTGCATAACTCAAAGGATCCAAATTATTCGATTATGCTCTGATCACCATCGAAGACAGAAACCGCGTCGAACGACTGACTATGAGAGGCTGAACCTAATTTTTAGATTTAATTTAGTAACAAATGCAGAACTCGTACATTTATTCTGCTACGGTTATTTATCAGCAGGAAAACAAAGTGGATTTCTCTAATATTATATATCATTACCTAATGGGATTTTAGCTTTCACTAATTGACCTTGAGGGCAGGGAAGCTCCCTATTGTTACTTGATCTTATTTCTACTTTAAAAAGCAACCGGCACGGTAAACCAGGCCTAATTCTGTAAATTTACAAAAAATAAACCGTCAGGAATAAATCCTGATTTTATTAGACAATAAGAGTAATAGAAGTTAGAGAGATTAGAACAACTGTTAGCTTTCAGTGGCAAAGTGATTTCCAAGTAAAACTATTAATAAACAAATAGCGATTCTAAGGCTTTCCATCCTAAATTTTGAATAATCTCAAGATTTTTGAGACTCACTACCTAAGGGCCCCATAATGTCTTTGTCCTACTAGGTTATTGCTTGTATTGGCCCTATAGTTAATCCAGCGCTGTAAGCAAAATAATTTTTCAAACTGTACAGGAATGCGTAACAGTGAAAACTTGAAAAAAGTAAATGTGTCGGTTTGAACTGAAATTAACAATTTAACGAATATTTTCACTTTTATTGCAAAATTTCGACCTGATTGAAATAAATCATACTTATTTCGGACAAACTTGAGCAAAACTTAAAGGAAAATTTAAAATATGAAAGAAAGTAGATGAGTTTGCACAAGTTCTGATTTGCGTATGGCTTGAAAAAACGTTCTGAAAATTGCGGATATGTTATTATACTCACTAATAGAATTGAGGATAACCCCTAGGAAGAAGACGAGATTAGAAACAATCCTCATCTTTTCTAATTAGAGGCACAACTGCTTATTGTCTTAATAGAAAATTTTGTTAAAAATGTAACTAATGAACATTTTCTTACTTCATTCAATTACGTAGAATATCGTACTGTCGTTATCTCACCGCAAATAGACGTCAACCTCGTCTTGCTCAAACAATCACCATCCATTAAAGTTAGTTTTAAGGCAAAAATATATTTATTATTAATGCTCAAAGTCTGATATCACAACCTATATAATATTTTACGTTCAAAAGCAATCTTGCGTTTATATGGAAAATGTAATTTTACAACAATTCAGAAGTTCTACCCGATTTTCGGTTTTTTATTTTCGGTTAAGTACGTTTTTGATTTTGTATGTTTTTTTTTAAATCATTTAGTAGGGTGAGAAAAAGAAAGGCGAATCATGCATTTTTTACAGGTACATATTCTTCTTATGTACTCTATTTTATTAAAAAGATGCACAGCACTTCAAAGCAGCAATGTGCGAAATTAACGTTCTTATGATTATGGTAATGATTGGGAACTTTTTGAAAACAATTTTATAAGTTTTTCAATATTTTTGAAACCTCTTCTATCGAGTAATGTAAAAATGATAAACAGACTACTAAAACTTTTTATTGACTCTAGATGATTTTAAGAAATATTTTATAGTAAGCATATTATTTGCAATTCTCAATCTCTGCCATTGTCGTGAGAACAATAATTTTTTACATTGTCGCATCAAGGTACTGTGCACCTTTTCGATAAAATTTATTACACAAGAAAACCATATATCTTTAAAAAATGTATTTTTGTTTTCCTTTTTCTTACCTGTACAAATGGTTTTTAAAAAAAACATACAAAAACTCGAATACGTTAGAATTGCAATTTTATAGCGATATTTTTCTGAGCAAAATAAATTCTTGAACCTATCTTTAAATTTTTCTAATAAATTCTACTATTTTGTGATAGGATTTAATAAACTTTTAGAAATTTTTGAACATGAAATAGTAATGAGTATACTGATCATTGTACCGTGACACTTTTGGTTATAAAATTTGATATTTAGGGCGTTGTGAAAGGACTAGAATTGTTAAAGTTTTTTATTTATGTTTTTTTTACATTGACTTCGGGATTATTGACGTAACCTTCATCCATGGCCTTAGGGAACGCATTTGTGCTAATTTAAACATTAAAATACCTTTTATTATTTAATATCCGTATTTACAACTATTATTGTAAACTGTCTTAATTCGTGATATTATCAAACCTGGTAAGTACTCCCTCACCTACTTTTGATAAAATTAACTTATGCTTCTCGGATGTGTCTCCTGATTTTTTGCAAATGCTGAACGAGTTCTAATATAACGCAATAGGGATTGATCGAAATATTATTAAAATGTTTTGCTCATCACTTTCCAAGTCGTTTTCGGTGGACAAATGATTTTATATTTTTGTTTCACATTTGAACAAAAATTAAATTAATGTTTAGGAAAAGACTCGTCTACAATCATTTTTTTTAAATTCTTTGAGATTAGGCGGCGGTGGTTTAAGAGAGATTCCTCGATTTCTTCTTTTGTCATAACTTCAACTTTGCCGCTGTACATATTTATTTCGGCCCGTGTTTGATTGTCGGTTTGCATGAGTATAAGAATATTAGATCTTCCTCTCAACCAAATGGGTGCATTGTATTGGCAGGAGGAGACCTGTATCTGACACGAAGAAAAGAATCGACAGAAGGAGAAGACCTCATCGGAGAACCCGGATAATGAGTTCTAGCAAAAGAAGACTTTTCAGGAGCATAAGAAAAATTTGTTACGGGGAACGCCAGGTTTGAAAAAAGAAACAGAAGATTACCTTGAGATCATGGAAATTTCATGGATTCTTGTTGGTCATGGAAATTTAATAAATTTTTATTTTTTATTAAAAATATCATCGTGTTAAATGTACACTGAATTTAAAGTACTTATAATTGATTAAAGAAAATAATATATGAAAAGTAATATTTTTACATATTAAGATATTGCAAACTTTTATGTGATACTTTTGAGAGTTGTGAAATCTGAATCGCCTCAAAAAATGTGATATTCAATGCTTGGATGATGAAAAATTGTACCTGAAATTTTTTAAAAGAATTTTATTTCTGACTTTGAACAGAAAATTTTTAAATTTAAATAAATTATAAATTGGAACAGGGAATTGTAAAATTTTAACAAATTCTGTGTTAGAACTGTAACTTTTTCCAAAAGAATTAGAATCCTGGTTTGAAGCAGAGAATGTTTTAAAAGAATGTGATAACTGTCTCAGTTTTCATCTAACTCTTTGATAAACCGCGAAATGTAACCTTCTTATAAACCCGAAAAAACTAGCGGAGATAAAAAATTAAAATTTTTAGTAATTTTTAAAATGGCGGACCCATTAGAAATGACATTGAATGGCGTTTTCTATAGTTTTCAACTGAAAAGACCAAAATTTAGTGAGAAAAATCTAGGTTTCACTTTCAAATCAAATGCTGACGTTGAGAACAAAAATGTATTAAAAAATACGAAAAGGAGGCTTATGCATATATCGTATATTCGTTATCTCATATTTTTTATACGTCAAGCTTGTCTTTGTCAGATATTTGCATTTCATAAAAGTAACTCAATCATTATTTATATATTTTTTATGTTAACGCGTAATTCGTCGTTCACATGAAAAATGTACAGTAAAAAATGTCTACAGTAAAGCGCTTATTAAAGCTTTGTACAAATTATATGAATTTAAGACTTTAATCTAATTGCTGTTGTACTAAAAAATCTTTAAAGAAATAACCCTCGCACCTTGAATAGTTAAGTGAACAAATATTAATGAAAGCAATAAACTTGATTGTTTCTCACGAAAAAAGACTTGTGAACAATATTTTGAAACTTACTAAAAAAAATGATTTTCATGGTTACTGTTACTGATAAAACTTTAACTAATTATTCATTTATTCTTTATTTACGAAAGGAACTTCTTTACCTTTATCATCACCAAATGAATTGGAAAGGTTATAAACGTTGAAAAATTCTTGACCAGGTCGTTTGAATTCTGAGTTTCTAAAAATAATTTTTTTTTTTAACTTGACAATTTCAAAACGCCTATTTAAAAAAAAAATTAAATTAATCATTTCCCTGCATTTTCACTAGCCGATATCTTGTATTTTTTTCGGCTGCCTTTGGTTATTGCATTGTTTCTGCATATAAAACTGTTTATATTGTCAGGCCTGAGAAGCCATCTTTAAAAAATGGTGAAATTAGTAATTTTTCAAGCTTTGACAAATGTTTGCCTTTAGCGGTCCTCTGTAGAGCTTTTGAAATAAATTTGCTCATCTTGACAAGTTTGAAAAGCTTCTATTGAAAAACACTAAAATGAATCATTTGTCTGAAATTAGAACCACTCGGCATTTTACATTTTTCCGAAATTTCAGGTATCACTAAATTTTACATAGTTGCTGCAAATGAATTGTACTCGTCTTGTCAAGTTTGAGGCCGTTTCTTTGAAAATGGGAAAATTAATATTTTTTTCTTGCAATATAAACAGGCGTTTAGATTCTTTTATGAAATTTTATTTTTAAGCGTTAAGAACTATAGGCAATATTACTGTTTCCATTTTGAATTGGTCCGCTGTTTTTTAAATTTTTTATTAAAAATTGTTTTTTTACACTTCGTTTTCCGAAGTTGAAAGCACGTTGAATTACCCTCTCCCCTCTTCATATTTCCTTCTGCCTTGTCTCTTATGCCCCTTTTACTTTGCCCCTTTTTTCTTTTTTCTTTACCCTTTTCCATTTACTCCGTTTCCCTTACCCTTTTTTCCCTTTTCCTATTTCATCTTCCCCATTCCACCTTTTCAATTTTTCCTTCCCCAATTTTCTTTTTCACTTTCCCCTTTTTATCTTTTCTTTCCCCTCTTCTGTACCTCTTTCACATTTCCCCTTTTTGCCGTTTTTCTTCCGCTTTAGTCTTTGCTATTTCTCTTTTCATCTTTTTCCTTTTTCCTTTTTTCTTTTTGTCCCTTCTCCTTTCCTTTTTAAAGGAAAGGACTGCCAGGCTGTCTGCTAGGCAAAAGACTTTTTGTAGGCTGTTCAGCTGCTTCCTGAGACTTGGCATTTTTTTAATTGTGGCATTACAAATTCCTTATAGAATTAACTTTAACTTTTTTTAAATTTATGGAAACTCTTTAGTTTTTTAAAATATCGTGAGTTTATTAAGATCATTTGCTACGATACGATGTCAATGTCGCTACTCACAAGCAATGAAATCTGCAAATTTTGTTTTATCTTCTTACAAAAATATTTTTATGCTCTGCCTGACTTAGCTTTAACACTTAGGGGTACTTGAAGTCAAAAAATTCGCAATATTGCTAATTGACATTCTTCTAAACTATAAAAATTGTTTTAAAACTTATTACTTATAAAAATTTGTGTTTAAAAATGTAAAAATGTGTTTTTATCTGAAAAGTAATCTTATTGAAGAACGACTATTCCCTAGGTGATTCGCAAATTGAATTTTTAACAGAATTTTTTAAATTATAATATATATATATGTTTATATGTGCGTGCATTTCAAAATTTCCAGTTCTCTCTTTGTTCTTTCCTTTTTTTACCTTTTACCCTTACCACTTTTCTTTTTTTCTCTTTCCTCTTTCCCTTAAACCTTTTCTATTCCCCCTTTCCCGTTCCTTCTTTTCGTTTTTCTTTTCTCTTTCACCTTTTCCCATTTCCCTTTTTTTCTTCTTTCCCTTTTCTATTTTCCCCTTTCACCTTTTTTTATTTTCCTTCTCTCTTTCCCTTTGCCCTTTTCCCTGTTCATATTTTTTTTCACATTTTAACTCATCCCCTTTCTTCTTCTGCTTGAACCTTCCCGTTTTCTCCTTTTTATTTTTTAACCTTTTCCCATTTCCGTTTACCAATTTCCTCTTTTTCTTTACTCTTCTTCCCTTTTCCCTTGTTCTTTTTCCTTAAGCCCTTTTTCCTTTTCTCTTGCTCCTTCCTCTTCACCCCTTTTTATTTTTTTACCTTTCCCAATTTTCCCTTCCCTATTTCCTTTTTATAATCTCCCCTTTCCCCTTTTCCTTTTTCCTCTTGCCCACTTCCCTTCTCATCTTTCCCTTTCTCCTTAATAGTATACCCTCATTTTACTTTGGCCCTTTTTCCTTTTCTCTTACGCTTTAACGATTCCTGTTCCTCCTTTCATTCTTTTTCCTTTTCCCTTTTCTCACTTTTTCTTTTCTCTTGCGCCTTTTTCTTTTGCCCTTTCTATCTTTTTCCCTTTTCCGATTTCCCCTCTCTAATTTTACCTTTTCATTTTTCTCTTTTGCCTTTTCCCTTTTTCCCTCTTCCCACTTCACTTTTTCCCTTTTCTACACATTGTTTGTTTGACACATTTTTTTGATACAACTTTTTGCTGCAGAAGTAGAGTAAAACCGTCATAACATGAATATGTTTGTAGTTAACCCGAAATAGATGATAACGCCAGTGTTACACATTTTTCTTGTCTCGAGTTTTGCGTGTCGATTTGTCCGTGACGATTTTTTTGTGTCGATTACATATTCATGTTAAAAATAGGTAACTTATTACGATAATTTTTATAAACAAGTTCTATTAACAAACACTGAATTATATAGATTGTTTATTCGTAACGGTTATTTCGGCATTAAAATTGTTTACTTTGATCAACAAAGTGATGCTTGATCATGAAATTGTGTCTCCTGATGTTTTTTTAAATTTAAGAATCAAATTATGTAAATGAATTTACAGTATGAACATTTAAAGTAAAAAAATGTTATCTTTTAATTGTCCCTAAATTATATTGCCAGTAAAATTTTTATATTTTTGCCTAGAGAAAAAAAATGCGCAATGAAATTTTCTTTAATGAATCAGGAAAAATTCACGGAATTTTCTTGTTTAGGGAACGTTAGAAAGTGTCAGAAATTTAAAAATAAACCTTGCAAAATTCAGTGAATTTATATAAGACACAATTAAAATAGCTATCAAGGGTAATAAATTAGCGAATTAAAAGATTTAATTTAAAACTATTTTATTTCTTTTATAAGAAATTCTGTGTTAAAATGTCTACAAGATTAAGATTTTGGCCTTTGAACATTAATAGTCAGCGAAAATAAAAAATTTGTCAGAAGAAAGTTAGGGAATTCCAAAAATAATGTTTGCAGACACCCTGATGTCTTGTTGGTTTTATATTTTCCTAGTATTTTTATTTTTTATTTTTCACTTACTTTCTCTTGATGATCATATTGTTAGTTACAAATTTAATTTGCTGTTCTATTGGTTAGAATTAAAGTGTTCAGTTGAGCATTGATCTTTTTAGATAAAAATTCGTCTTTATTGGAAAATTATTCTTTTAGTTTAATTTATATCATGTTAAATGAGAACTCGTCTTCGTATGTTTAAAATTAAACTGCTTGTTTAAAAATTCAAATGCTTAGTAAAAAATTTAATTATTTTTACCGTCCGGGGCTAATCCGCGCCGTTTAGCAAGAAAAACTTCAAGATTGTTGCACAATGCGGTTACACAGCTCCTAGTCACTTGTATAATTTCAATACTACTTTGAAATACAAACAATATTATATTTGAGTTTCACATTTTTTTCAAAATCAAATTAGTGTTGTTGTGGAAAGTCACCTATCATTATTTTACTAAAATTTCTTGAGATTGGGCGGTGCCTGCCTAAGGGAGATTCTTCGATTTCTTCTCTGTTCATATTTTCAACCTTGCCGCTGTATATGTTAATTTTTACCCGTTTGCCACCGTCATTATATATTCCACGCAAAATGGTATTTTTTTTTTCGAATATGGCAAAGACGTCACCATTGTACGCTGATAATACAGTTTGCTCGTTGGTTGGCATGGCCTCAAGGACATGATATTCTCCTTTCACATGAATTTGTGCATCACGAGGAAAAGTGTATCTTTGAACTTCGAATTGTCGATTCGGATTCGCTTGTGGAATAAATCGAACAAATCTAATTTCTTTAAGTTTAAGTCCACGTGAGGTGGCAGAAAAAGAAGGGGCAGAAGGAGATCTGGATCTGGCACGAAGAGAAGACTCGGCAGGAGTAGATGTTCTCACCGGAGAGCCTGGATAATGAGTTCTATCAGAAGAAGACTTTTCAGGAGCATGAGAGGATTCACTACGAGGAACACCAGGGATAGGGGCACCATTAGGTAAACACTCAAATGGTCTGCTCAACTCTGAAACAAGAAACAGAAGGATTAACCAAAAAATCCTGGATACGTCATAGATTCTCGGATGTCATAGAAGATAAGGAAATTTTTATAAAATCAGGGAATTTTCTCGAGCTTGCTTAAACTTTTTTAAATATATTGAAATAAATAAATATGCTTTTTTAATGTAAAAGTAAATATAATATAGTACTGTATTTTTATTTACTTATAAATCAAACTTCTTTTTATTGTTTTCATTAATTCTAGAAAAATAGATTTGATTGAAAATATTAGCGTGTTGAATGTGCACTTAATTTTAAATATTCATAATTTATATACAAAAGTAATATAAAAATTTGCTTTTATTATTGTTAATCAAATGAGTGGACTATAGAAATAAATTTTAAGATTTAAATTTATAAAATTAAAGGTTTATAATTTAAAGATTCTTCTTTTTATATTCGGTAGCAATAATACGAGTATATACAAGAATATTCTGTACACTCAAAAAAAAGTTTGGTTGACCTAACAAAAACGGCATTTTCCATAGTTTTTAACCAAAGAAAAAAAAATTGCCTAAAAAAATCTTGGTAATACCTACAAATCAAATACTGATATGTTCCTAGAAGTAAAAATTAACCGAGTTAAATATATTTTTCTTAGTATAAAAACGAATCCCGCTCCTGAGATTGAAAAAATTCTAAAAGTCTTTAAAATTGACATCAAAACAATATCAGTAGTATAGCAAAGCGGCTACGGGCTCAAATTCCAAGAGATGGCGCCACCGTCGCAAGTTGCTGACACTAACAAAAGGCACCACCGACTAAGGGAGGGTTCTGTTCCGTGTTTAGTTACTTAGTGTCGGTAAAACAGTGAGGTAGGTAATGCAGATTCATGTTCATGTAACATTCCACCATCTGTCGGTAAAACAGTGATGTCTTTAATTATGAGGTTCTGTTCCATGCTAAGTGGGAAACATAGTAAGGTTGTTAATTGAGATGTCTGCTTAGTTAACATTATGAGGTTCTGTTTCATGCTACGTTACCGTCGGTCAGTAAAACAGTTTATTGTTATTGGTCAATAAAACAGGTTAGTCGGCAATTATTTATATTATCATTTTACCATAGGTCGGTAAAGGAAGGCTGTCGCTAATGCAAAACTCTAGCCACAGGTTGAGCATCAGTCGCTACATCAGGAGCCCACCTTATCAATCAAGGTAGAATAGCTATCGAGAACACATCGCGCCACTGTAAAATTACTCAGTCTTTTTATCCAACACGAATATCAATCTATCAACAGCCAATGTTTCGCATAAGCGTTTGGTCTATGCTGGGATTTTTTCGCGACCAAACACAGTCGGAAGTAGGATAGGGGTGGGTGAGTAAGGATCTAAGGATATAAAGCGTGCAAGCACGGTCGACTGGCTTACAGATGGCTCAATGGATGCTATTAATTTCAACATCTTTATCATCGTGTCCATTTCCTTTAAAGAAGCTAGTGATAGATTTCCCAACATGACCAAGCTTTTGAGAGTTAGAGCAAACTTAAACATCATCGCCAGTCCCATCGCTACAAGGGTCAGCGCCACAAGCAGCATCTTCATATTTGCTGCAACAGGTTTTATACTCACTTCAACCGTCACCCCCACCAACATTACCACCACCATCACCATCAACACCACCACCACTAGCTGTAGTGAGAGGTCAACAACAAACTCACAGTCATCCTCGTAACTGTCATCGTTAACTACCCTACTGCAAACATCATCGTCATATTAAATCAAAAAAATAAGTGTCATTTTATATCAAAATAAAAAGATAAACAAATATGTGTTTGTGAAATTCATTATATAACCTATATTTATTGTACATTTAACTTCTTCCCTTTTAGTTTTTTTCTCTTTCAGTTTTTTTTTGCTGTTTCAGGTTGGTTTTCTGTTTCAGGTTTTTCTGTTTTCAAAGTTGGAGTGGATTTTTTTAACAAAATTGTAAAAAGCTAGGAAAAGATTGAAAAAAATGTAATACATGGATTTTTCTATGAATTATTAAATGTCTATTTACTCATAATTTCCCTTTTTCACAAATCTTAGGCTAGATCTTTTAAGTAAACATTAGTTTTGTATAAAGGTGCGCATGCGCAGTTTGATTTTAACTAGAACATAGTTTCTGGATGAAAATAAAGGTGGTATGTAGTACAGTGAACCCTCTAGTAATAATACGCGCATGCGCAGTTTGATTCTCATCAGAACATTCTAGAACCTAGTTTCTAGATGGATTTACGGTAGGGGTTAATACATGTTTTCGTCGACATTGTTAGACGATTGGTTCAATAGATATATGAAACAAACAATCCTGGAAAAACTTGAAGAATTCCAGGAAACTTATTCAGGTTCGACATTACATTCAATCATACACGTGGAAATCAATATAAATAAATATAATCCTTTGTGAGCTAGTTCATTTATTTTCCTACCTCATCCAATCAAAAAAAAAAAACAAGCATGTTTGAATGTACTGAACAAGAACGATAATCAATGTTTTAAATCGGCTATTTTATCAGCATTATATTCAGCTAAAAAAAATGTCGATCTTGTTTCTGATTAAAATATGCATGAAGATAGGTTAGATTTTACTGGTATTGACTTTTCTGTAACTTTAAAAAAACACCCCATAATTTAAGCGCTAAAATAATATTTTAATTAACGTATATGGTCTTGTACGAAGAAAGTTTAATTACACTGTTGTTCCGCTTGAAATTACATCACAAAAAAGAGTACGGCATTATAATCTCTTACACGTCCAAGAAGCATATGTTGATAAGAGCATTAATGGTAATGTGTTCATAATAGAGGATAAAGACGTTATTATTATTATTATTATTATTATTATTATTATTATTATTATCATACCATTAAGTCATTTCCCTTTCGAGGTAAACGAGACTCACTCGGTAAAACCGAGAGAGTCGTATTTGTTTGGAGTATACTGTGAAGGGCACCAGAAGACATTGATCATCTAAATTTCCACTATGTTTGGATTGAAGATCTGTCTGCACTAGTTGGTAAACAACTATCTAAA
>JAUELO010044491.1:0-10261 GCA_032357855.1 Amphibolips quercusostensackenii | reverse complement strand
TTCTTCTTCTTTACCCCTGCCAAGTCCCAGTACAGTACCTTCACTACTTCTTTACCCTTCTTGACCCTCACCCCCTGCTTTCTATGAAACAAATCTTCCTGCACATACTGCAGCACCACTTTCTGCTCGCCTTACGTCACATTTAATAATAAATTTAATAATCTCCTTTTCCATCTGTGTCTCTTATACTTCTTTGGCCTTTCTTATTGACACTAACTCTTTCTCTAAAACTCCTACTTTCTCCCTTAGCTCTTTAATCCCCTTCTCTTATTTCGACTCTAATCCTTATGTCCTCCCTGATACCTTCAATCTGCTCCTAATTCTTCCTCCCGTCTTCCCTTGGTCCTCTAATCTTCCCTAACAGCATCCCTAGCATCTCCTTTTTCGAATTTCTCTCCATTTTTTGTGGTGGTAACCTACGTGCTCTACTGCTCCTCTTGAGAAGCCCTACTCCAGACCATGCGCTGCTACCTGCAGTGGTGTGTGGAAAGTTCCCTTCCCGTCAACTTCACTACCAGTATTTTCGCTAACTCGCTCCAGTTCTCTTCCACCTACCTCTTTTTTTGCTGTAACAGGGACTTATCCATGCATCACCTTTTACAACTAACAGATGCCTCTGCACTCTGGTTGTCGCCTATCGCTCTATATTTTTCCTTATTTCTTTTAAATCTAACTCTAAAAGCTCTTGCAGACAATTTTTCCTCTACCTTAACATTCCTTCACCAAACGAGAACCCCTCTCGCCCCCCTCGAAAGTCTAAAAACTCCTGTCCACAAATTTCATTCAATTCTTTTCAACCTCACCTAACCTTCCCCATTTCACTTAGCCTCAATTTACATCCACGCTGAACATTAGTCTTTCTCTTCACAACTCACCCCACACACACTTACGCACCTCCTGGGCTTCCACCCTCACATTCCACCCACACCTTTAACACAAATTCCATACAAAACTCTTACTACCTTTCAGCGAACACGTTCTCACGACCGCCACCAACGTGCAAGTCCCCCTCTTCAACAAAAAAAGGCTTTTAAAAAAAGACTCTAAGCTCCAAAACTTCACGCGCTCTCAAAAATTCAGAGAAACAACATTCTACTTAGACCGATCGTCAGGGCAAACCAACTAACAATCTAGCACGCTTTATCATCAAAGAACTGAATCCTCTTACAGGAAACTCTATCACGCACGTCCAGAACTCTTTTGACTTTATTAAAAAGATACGACAGATTCACATTCAAGCCCAAGACATTCTCTAGGGTGTTTCAAAGTAGCATCTCTCATTAAGAAAGTGCCAATCTCTAATACAATCGATATTATTAAATCATAAACAAAGTTCCCCTCTGATCTCATACCTTTGATGGAACTAGAACACACTTATCTTTGCATAACCAATCCTACAAGCAATCCTCAGGAACAGCAATGGGATCTCCAGTCTCATCAGTATTAGCGAAAATCTTTATGGAACATTTAGAAACTAAAATCTTCAACCGATCCCAGCTCAAACCGAAACTTTGGTACCATTACGTTGACGAAACTTTTGTCATCTAAAGATGTGGACTAAATGAAATTTACAAGTTTTTCGATCTGATAACACATTAGGCCATAAATTTTAAAGAAAAGCCACTTTTAGACAGAGATACCTACATGCCTTCTCCTACCACCACCTATCTAAAAATCAATCGTTCATCAACATCTCTTTTTATTTTTATTATATTTTAGAAGCAACAAATAACTATTTTTATAGTTGCTGTTACTGAAAAAATTTAACTACTTACCGATTTGTTACTTATTTACAAAAGTAATTTCGTTACCGCACTGTTGTTACAAAAAAGTAACTACTAAATAGAATTAGTTACTTCCAATTACTTTTATTTAATGCTTCACAAAATATAAATAAAAACATTTGATTTTCAGATTGATTTTTAATATTTTTAAATTATCAAATCTTTATTTTCTTTTCAAGCTGAAAACGTTATGGAACCTAATGCCACTACGTGGTTTATCGTTTACGCTGGAAAATACTTTAGAGTTAGAGTTACTCCTGAAGCACGAGGTTCTCCATCTATACCTTTAGCAATTGAATTTGTGAACGGAAATGTGCAAGCGCCGTCTGATGGAACAGAAGAGGTTGAATTTCCTTGGGTCAGATTTAAAGTATTTAGAAATGCGCAATATCAAGTTACGGGAGCTGAGCTTCTTCGCAGATTACCAACGCTACCTCGATCTCCACCTAGATCTCCACCTCGATCTCTACCTCGATCTCCACCTCGATCTCCACGATCTCCACCTCAATCTTCACCACGGGCTCCACTTCCAGCTACACCCCGAGCTCTACCTCGAGCTCGACATTATAAATAAATATATATAATAAACAACACATATATGCAAATTGTGTATAATTTCCGTAATGTATATTCCTAAATAACAACATGATAAAATAGAAATTACTCTTATAATCTGCTGTTAGGTTATGGAACAGCTAAAGTGAATATTTTTTTAAATATTAGGAAAAAAAATCTAAAGATTATTATTAGTTTTTCTATCTGATTTTTAGTTTCTTTATAATTAATTACAAAAGCTTTGAACTTTTTATCTGTGTGAAACTAATCGCGTCTATTTTTACATTTTCGCTACACCCCGGTGACGGGTCACTCAGGTTTTCTTTATTATTCTAATTATATTTGATATTTTAAGGTGATTCTACTTTATTTTCAGATTCTTAAAACAGTCCCTTAAAAATAAGAGCTTCATTCATGTTATCGAACAAAGATTGAGAAAGTTTTATCCTCCAATCAGCCGTCTTCGGATTCTATTTCTTTTTATTTCCTTTGTCCGACATTAAAGATGTTTTTGATATACTAACGTGATAATTAATTATTTTTCCTAATACCCGCGCCAGAAGTTGCTACTTACACGCTCGTTCTCAAGAATCTAAAATGGTCTGTACTTAATTGATGACGTCACAGCTAAGTAATGTGCCGTTTAGTCCTCTAGAGAACTAAGTAATGCCATGCGCATCCTCAGTCTACCCCTTCTCTCTGCACCTGCGCATCCCAACTTAGATTTTTAAGAATGAACGTGGTATCTCGTCCTGGGCTGGTGATGGGGGTAAGCATCGTGTGCGGCGATCGGGATGCGTCGATTATCAACTCGTCTGATTTGCCATGCTCGATACGCTGACTGGCAAACTTTAAGCTCGTTGATAATCGACGCCTTTTTTACATTTGTAAGTGATTATGAACAAACTAAGCGTTAGATCTTAAAACTAAAAACACTCTTCGATTCGTCTGCCAAATGTCTAGTTGCGAATTTTTTACAATTTTCTAAACAAATACATTTTTTATAGCTTTGAAATTTTTATGAAAAAACTAAGCATTTAATTGAAAAACCAACAATGCAATTTTTTTGCTTATAATTAATTACAAAAGTTTTAAATTTGTATCTGAGGCCACGCAAATGTATGTTTGTGTCAAATAATGTAGAAAATTTGTTAGCAAAATTGAACACTTAGTTCAAAATTATTAACAAATAAAATAATTGTTTTAAAAATGCTTTTAAAAAAAGGCACATGCAGATATTTCGGAGACGAATGCTATAGCGTTGTTTTTTTCGATTGGACGCTTAGTTTGCTCATAATAGTTTCAGAACAACAACAAATAAGGTAATTGTTTAAAAACATGTTTCAAAAAATGCGTACCTAGATATTTGTCAGGCAAACCATATTTGTGCCAAACTATAGAGTCGTGGAAATTCATGTTTTTGGTTTAAAATCAAACTGCTTGAATCAAAATTGATATACTTTGTATAAAATACAACAATTTAAATGAAAGTAATTTTATGTTAAAAACTAAACTGTTGTTTGAAAAATTCGCTTTTCTGTGTTAAAAATTCAACTGTCTTCGTAGAAACTTCATTTCTTTCTTATAATCATCATTTCTTTGTTGAAAATTTAACTATATTGTCGAAAACTCTTTTTTTTGCGTTAAAAATTATTTTTTTTTAGGCAAATGTAAGTATTCTCTTTTCATTTAAAAATGTATCTCCTTAAGTTGAAAATTCATCTACTTGTTTGAAGTTGAAAATTCAGATGAATTGTTGACTAGTCTTAATTTTTGAAAACTAATGTTTTCAGTTTAAAATTTAACTTAAACATTTTTAATTGTAAATTTATCTTTTTCAGTTAAAAATTTAAATAGTTAATTCAAATTGTATGCAATTCCTCAAGTCGTTTTTGGCAGAAAATTTATTTTCTTGGTTAGAAACTAAGATACCTAGTTGAAAGTCGAAGTACTTTTTTCAAAACTCAATTTTCGGCTTGAATTGAAAATTTCTACTTTCAGTAAAATTTTTCACAAATTTTGATGAAAAATCGTTGCTTTTGGTAGAAAACTGATTTTTTCAATTCTATATTTAATTATTCTATATGCCCAGAGGGTCATATAGATTGAAAATATTATTTTTATTAGTATTTTTTGTGCACCGAGAATTCGCCTTAAGAACAGTTTCGGGGCCTGCCTGTAAATAGCCTTGATCATAAATCGGGTTTCTTCAGGCGTGAACAGTCAGGGCCGTATTAAACATTTTTGTAGGCTTTTTTTCTGTAATAAAAAAATATATTATTTTTATTTTATCCATTTGGTTCTCTAGTGTATATAATAATTTATACTTGAAGAATAACTACAATGTCAGCAATGCGCTACACGTATAAAAATATCTCTGAAGTGAAATTTTTTTTGGAGGGTATTTAATTGAAAAAACCGAGCGAGCGAGCGACCGCACGACTGTGCATGGTCTAGATAAAAAATCTCTTTGTCACTCTTTTACATTACCCTCTTCTTATGTCTCCTTGCCATTCTTTTCAACAAAAGAAGAGGGGAATAATTAATAAAAAAGGGGAAAAGGAAAAAATAAAAAGGAAAGATAAAAGTGTAAAGAGGAAAAGATGAAGTAAAATCAGAAAGGAAGAAAGAAAAGAAAAAGGTGAAAAAAGAAAGAAAAAAGAAAAGTGGAAATGGAAAAGTAAATAGAAATGGAAAGGGAGAAGGGAAAAGTGAAAGGGATAAGGAACGGGCAAAATAGAAGAGTAACAGATACTGAACCTGGCCTAGCAGGTTATGGATCGAAAAATCTCTCTGCCTTCCCTTTACTTTCCCCTTTTTCCCTATCTCCTTTTTCTTTTTAAAAATAAAAAAAGGGGAAAACAGAAAAGGTGAAGTAAAAAGGGCAAGAGAAGATGAAAAATGAAGAAATAGAAAGGGAGAACAGGAAAAGGCAATGGTGCCTTGCCGCCCTTACGAAATGTTAAAAAGGAGTAGGCGTTTGACCAAAGTTATTTCTGTGACTCATCACAGAGGTGCCTTGCCGCCCTCACGAGATGTTGGAAAAGAATAGGTGTCTGAACAACATTATTTCTGTGACCAGTACCACGGGTGCTTAAAAAAAAAACTGACTGAGATTGACAAAATAACTCTTCAGTCATATGACCTTAGCCTCAAATGCCTGGCAGCTCCTTCGATATTCTTGACATTTTTTTTCTACCAGTACCGATAACTTTTTTGACCCGCACTAACAGTGTATACTCTTTGTAATTCCAATCGGGCGCAAGAAATTTCATTTTGTTATTGATG
Organism: Amphibolips quercusostensackenii; assembly: GCA_032357855.1. Classification (NCBI taxonomy): domain Eukaryota; kingdom Metazoa; phylum Arthropoda; class Insecta; order Hymenoptera; family Cynipidae; genus Amphibolips; species Amphibolips quercusostensackenii. Next base: position 4,634 of record JAUELO010044491.1, on the reverse strand, counting down.
AATAGTTCACAATATTAAAAAGTACATCTTTTAGTAATCACGTGTTTCAAATTAAATGTTTTTTGCAACATTAAAAATTAAAAGATTTTACTTGTAGAAATTAAAGTACTTTTAGGAGAAAATATGTAAATTAGAGCTATATAAATGGTACAGTTTCGATGCAGAATTATTTGAAAAGGTAAAATATAAAATATTAATATAAAAGGGAATAACAAATATTTTCTCATTTGAGTACTAGACAAAATTCTAGCCCTTTAGAGACGGGGAAAAATTGCATTAAATCAGAAAAATACCCATACGTATACGGGATAATTTTTTTTCGGGCAAGACAAAATGTCTTAAATAAAAAAAAATATTGTATGGTTCGCATTTGCACCAAAATAATCCCAAATCAAAATAATTAGAAAGAAATTGTTTTTAATATCTGCGATTTTCATTCAATTAAAATAACTTGAAGTTGAAACAGAATTTTATATGAAATCATTATATGGCTTCCTCATTTTAGTGACATAGTTTGGAGCAGCGATGTAGGTATTAATCGATGGCGGGATACTTAATCGACTGCGAGCCGTAAAAACTTATTTTGTCGACGGTGAGTAATGCTCGCGCTAGTGCATTCGTTACGACACACGGTATTTGTTAATTTTAACTAAACTCAAACCTGAGTCGAAGTTTCATAAGAAAACTCGAAAACCATACTTTTGTTACATAAAATAACGCAATCAGAGGGCAGCGTAGTGTTTTGACGTTCTTGCGTGTTTACAAAAACTCAAGCTTGACCCTGAGATGACTATTTTGCTGCGTTTGGGCACATTATACTATTAGAAGACATTAAACCGATGCATACACTAAAAAAATTTTGAGCAAGCAGCTGTCTTTTTAGTTGAAACACAGCACCACCACGACGGTTGGTGTTAGCGCCAAACTACATTTGAGCGAGTAATAGTACTAAACGTGCGAGCAGATCCTTTCTCACGTATAGAGAACACTGTTGGGGCTAAAGCTGTTCTAATGAGTGTTGTTTCACCGGTGACGCTTAAGCGGGGTTGTGTGGCTTTGGCGTTGCTTATACGAAGCATCTCAGGAAGTGTGGAAGTAGTGCTGCCACCTTTTAGGAAATTGACTTATCTGCGGCTGCCCGTGTACCACGTAATGGAAACGTGACGTAGGCCCTAAAGTCCACATAGATATTCCATGCTCTACCTAGCGGCTTCAATCACAACGCCCAAGTCAAATTGGAACCTACGTTACCGGTAAAATAAAAAATCCTAATATGCAAATAAGTTGTCAGCACTACTTTCACGCTTCTTCAGAAGCTTTGTCTGAGCCACGCTACTGCCTATAAGCCACGCAACGCTGCTCAAGCCTCAACAATGAAAACACACTCCATGTGGGCACACATTGTGCCTATCGAGACAGAGGAACTGCACTAAGCTACGGGCGAGTAGCGCGTGAAGCATCTGGCGTTGCAACTATATCACGTGAGCGAGCAGGTCGCCCTACATTTTTTTAATGTACTCATAAAAATATTGTCTGAATGTGCAGTGAAAAAAGAATCAAGAGACAAAAGTACGCGGTAAGTGCCCCATGTTAAGATTTTTAGTAGGACAGAGCATTAGGAGCTTCAATGTGGCCACATTCACTTACCTGTTCTTATCGGTTCTCTGACTCTTATGAGTCCTCCTTGCTGACTAATATATATCACCAATTTTACTTGATCAAGATTCATAGTACGTAATAGAAAACTGTGGAATGAATAATGTCTGGCTTCAAAAATAAAATTGTTTGCATAGATAGCTTTCTGCAATCTTGCACGAATAATTTGCAATTATTTGCCTAGCTGGGTAACTGCGTCATCACGTTGCGTTGCAGTTGCCTCTCAAGCGGCAAGGGCACACACGTTTGCATCGCGAATAAGCACGGTAGCGAGCTCGCGTCGACCAGCAGTGAGGATCCAAAGACAACTGCAGCCGACCGGATTATTCCGTGTCACGCAGTGATGCTAACTGACAGCGACTTTTTCTACTGCGATTGCACAAAAATACGCGGGTCTATTTAAATTCAGTAAATGGTATCAATAATGATACAGATAGATATTTTGTAAGATTTTTAATCTTACAAAATTATTAAATTTAATCTGAAAAACACCTCATTTCTAAAAATTAATTTATTATTAATGTAATATTACAAGTGCATATTTTATCATTTTTAATAGACCAGCGCTTGTTAGTACATGCGCAGTTGAAAAAGTCGCTGTGCGTTAAAATATGTGTAGTACCTCTTTGTCCTTGGCAACAGTGCCACTGGACACGCACAGTCGTGTGTATTTTGAAGTTAATGCCGTTATTGGAGCAATTTCAATAAACAAGAGCAGTTAATATCTTTTTGTTGCAATCATAAATGTTATACTGCGGTTTGAAATTAATGTTTTACTCTACCATTTTTTGTTAATATTTAATTGAAATTCAAATTCCTCGTCATAGTTTTAAATTGGTGGCGCTGCGCATGTCGTAGCTACCTATTCTTTTTTTTCTTGACGATGTTTTTAGACGTTTTTTAATTAAAAACTGTCCAGTACTGGCAAGTATTTTGCAAGATGTTTCGTTAAAAAATAGTGATGTGCTTTTGGATACTGCTGTCTTTAAATGGTTTAAGAAGCAAGCGATAGTAGTGATTCAGTATCCGGACCGATTATTGAAGAAAAAGCTCTTATATTAAACGATATGCTGAACGGTCCGCAAACGTTTTAAGTACATAAGCAGGAAGAACATTTATTTCAACGTGTAACAGCAAATTTTCTTTCTCATTTCCGTCAAATATTTGATTTCCATTTTCTCCGTAATAGAAATTTATATTTTTAAAATATTTTTTACTAAGCACAAAAATGTTCCGGAAATGGTTCATCATACGTCCTGACTGTTCACATTCCGATTGACCAATCTAGTTGCAATGCAACTAAATGTAATGCAAAACGTGTTGAAGATATGGTTGGGTTCACGAGAGAAAGGTGAGGTCCTAAATGATAAGTGGTGTCCTTAATAGTAGGCGGGTTACTCTGAGATAGAGAAGGATACGCGGAATCGATGCACACGAATCGCGCACACAATCAGTGTTTCACCTGGAAGTCTAGGGGCCTTCTCAATTTTCTCCTTAAAATGTGCACACGACTGGAAGAAAATGACGACTCTCAATTCTACTCTCTATTTGTGCCGCTCCTTTTTTTATAATATATTCCTACTATAATTTATTTCGACGGGAAATTAGAGTAAAAAAAACCAAGCGTCCCAGTCTTAGTCATTTTAAATAGCCGACACCCCCTCCCACCTCTTATGCCGACCCATTTTTTAATGCTCGAAAAAAACGCATTCTAGTGGCTGTTATGTTTCTCCTATTCAAGGTCCGTTTTTATGCTAGATCAGCTTCATTCTGTTAGATACTAGATAACTAGATTGCTTTTTAAAAAGATGAACTGTGCGCGCAATTCATGCTGACCGAAAAGTATCTGCTTTTTCCTTGCGTGCAATTTAGGGCTTGAATTTTAAGGGTGGTTAATCATGTACGCAATTCGAGTGCGCCCTGTGGAATTTAGAGTACTGAGGGAAAGGTGGAGTCTCGTGGAGTACGCTGGATTCTGAAGGATAGGTGAATTGCCAAAGGATATCCCGCGTCCTATTCGGTAGAATGGTGTCCCGTGGGATAGGAGGTCCTGTAAAACAGAAGGTCCCAAAGTATAGATTAGGTCCTATAAAATTAGGAGTGTCTTGTGAAATACATGGTGTCTTCAGGCATAAGCGGCATTCTTAGGGATAACCTATACCTCTAGACCTCACTGACCAACTTAGAACTTGTGAGTTAGGTGATGTCCCAAAGGATAGGTCGAGTTCTAATAAATAGTTAGAATTCTGTTGGATAGAGGGAGTCTTGTTACTTAAAGGTCCCGAGGAATGGGTAGGTTTCTGTCAAATACGGGGAGTCCTGTAAAATATATAGAATTATCCGAGATCATCATAGTCCCGGGGTATAGGTGCAGTCTCGTGGGATAGGGGGTTGTACGGAATATATAGGTTCCCATGGGATGATAGAGGTCCCAAAGGATAGGTTAGGTGATAAATGATATATAGGATCTCGCGGGATAGGGAAGTTCTTGTGAAATAAGAGGGTCCCGAGAGATAGGTTGTAACTTATGAGATAAGGGTTTAAGGGTAAGGGGATCCTAAGCGAAAAAGTGAGACGGACGGATGAGCGGACACCCAACCGAAATTATACGGGATTCTGTTCGCGGCTACGAAATCCTAAACTTTTTCGTAAATTAAATTTAATAAATTCAAAAATCCTTTTATTTAAAAATATGTTAAATGTTTTTCAAAAAGTGCCAATATTTTGTTACTAAGTACAATAACAATACCAAAATACGATTTTTGTACAAAATTATTTATTTATATAACAAAGTATACACTTTAGTAAGTCGAACTCTAATTCATGTCCCCTCGATCGGGGACCTCCGAGAATTGACGCTGCGCTGCAGTCATTGGTGGGAGGAGCCGCAGGGAAAAAGGGGAGGTCGTTTGTGGTCAGTCAAGCGTGAAAACAGGAGCGTATAAATAAAGCGCTTCACCTTAACGTCTTTGCTGGGT
>JAUELO010044479.1:0-10261 GCA_032357855.1 Amphibolips quercusostensackenii | reverse complement strand
AGGATCATGGTCCTGTCAGCGCGACTGCGACGATTTAAGAAAGCGATCGCGAACAGGAATGACAATAGGACTTTTTTGGCAAAGGAAAAACGTTTCTACCGTGGACTTGCAGATGGCAAAAACCAGACTTAAAATTATTGTGAAGCACCTAGGGCAGAGAAAATATCTGGAAATTGGTCGAGCATTTGTGGTACTCATAGGACAAGTCAAATGGGCACGATGTGGCTGCGTCTAGAAAAGGACAGAGTTGCACGGTTGCCTGGGATGAATAACCTATCCATCTCAGCTTTCGACGTAACTCACGTCCTGAAGAGAGCTAAGAACTGAAAAGCGCCGGGTGTGGATGGGGTGCATAACTTCTAGTACAAATACCTAGAGGCTCTGCATTTCGCCCCTTGATGAAGTCCTTCAAAACATCTTTGAGCACCCAGATCACTTGCCCTCTTTTATGAGAGCAGGTGTAACGTATGTGATACACAAAAAGCTAGACACTAGTAATCCTAGAGATTACCGACCAATCATTGCCTCTCGACCCACTATAAGTGTCTCACGGCTCTCATTTCTGAATTCGTCTATGAATATTGGGAGGAAAACAAGGTTCTTTCTAAAGAACAAAAAGGTTGCTGTCGAGGCTCCCGTGGTTGCAAGGATCAAGTCACAATTCACAGTGTAGTTGTGTTGCATGCGAAACACTACCAACGCAATTTGCACGTGGCCTACATTGACTACCAACAGACGTTTTCTTCAATATCCCATAATTATTAACTTAAGGTCCTTAAAATATATAAGATACGTCCTCGTGTCATCCAATTTCTGGATCACGCTGAGCACACATGGTGCACAAGGATTAAATGGTTTAGTCGTGGGATGATAAGGGATTCTTGGTCCTTGCCCGTTGAGCGAGAAATTTTCGAAGGGGGTTCATGCAGGGCTCTATGGAATCGTTCAGCATTAAACTTGTTTAGTTGAACACTCACAAACACGTCTTATGGGCTTAAAATTGAGGGCAAAGTGACTGAATCTCAACTCACTCACCTCATGTACATGAAAGACATGAAGGCTTATGGTAGGTCTGAGTCGAAACTGAACAGCCTACTTAACATCTTGCTGCAGTTTTCCTATGCCATCAGGATGTCTCTGATCTTACAAAAATGCAAAAAGCTGCACTTGTCCCGTGGAGAGGTAAATGCTCCACTGATACTGGACCAACGTGCTCTGATTGAGGCGATGACTGATCAAGAATCGTATAGGTACTTTGCAATATTGCAGGCTAGGGATCCGCTCCACTCTGCAATTAAAAAGGTACTTGAGACTGCTTTTTTGTGTCACCTTAGTCTTATTCTGGCATCTGGATTCAGTAGAAAGAACATCACAAAGGCAATTAAAACCTACGCAATTCCTCTTCTAACATACCCCTTTGGTCTCATTTCCTGGTCCATGACTGACTTCGAGAGACTCAACAGAATCACCTGCATAAAATTGTCTGAGCACTAAATGCACTATGAAAGGACAGCTGTAAAGATAGCATTGTATGAAGTATATGTAACAGTTTTGTCAGAGAGATTAAAGGAAGAATTTGAGGAAAAAGATAGTGCTACCAAATCAGACAGGGTTTAGAAAAGAAATGGGGGTGATGGACAAAACATGTTCTGAATTATCGGATAAATTAAAGGATTAAAAGGGAAAAAGGGTCAATGATAGCAATGATTTTGTACTTAAAAGCGGCGATTGACTCCTTAGACCAAGTCAAGATGGCAAAGGTTATTGTGAAAAAGAGAATAAGAGAGGGCTTAGTAAAGAGGGTATCGAAAATTTTCATAGAGACAAAAAGCAGGGTAAAGGCAGCAGAACAAGTAGGGGATAGCTTCTGGTTAGCGAAAGAATCAAGGCAAGGTTATCCTCTGAGCCCACTTTTATTCAATATAATAATCTCAGACTTGAAAGAGGAAATGAAGAAAAAGGGTTGCGGAGGAGTTAGGATGGGAGAGGAGAAGATATATACACTGGCGTACGCAGACGGTATATTTTTGATGGCAGAGGATGAAGAAGGGAGGGCGGGCTTAACTGCAGGATTGGAGAAATACTTAGATGAGAAAGATTGAATTTGAATGTGGAAAAGACAAAAAAATGAGGTTCAGAAAAGGAGAGTGAATAAAAAAAATGAACTGAGAAATAGGGGGGGGGGGGGAGTAAAGTTAGAAGAAGTGAAGAAGATTAAATATTTGGAATATACCTTAAAAACAAATGGAGACCATAGGGCTCATATAAGAGAAAGAATAAAAAAAGCGGCTGGGGTAATGAAACAGAAATGGGGAATAGAAAAAAGAAGGTTTAAAAAAGATTGGAAAAGGGAAACGTGGTGGTTTGATACGATGGTATAGCCAGTATTAGGTTATGGAGCGGAAATATGGGGGTGGAAGAAAAGGAAAGGAATTAGGAGTTCACGAGAAAGGTATTTAAGGTAGACACTAGGGGTAGACTGGAGGACATCTGGATATATGGTGAGAGAAGAAGAGCAAAGATATAAATTAAGTAGAAGGTCGGGAAAAAGTGCATAGAAATGAAGTAAGTTATGAAGGATTGAAGAGAAGGGCAGGAAATGACGATTTATAGGAAGATTGAAAATGATTAAGGAATAAAAATATAATAAATCGTATAAGATGATAAAAAAAAGGAATACCAAAGTATTTAAAAAAGGGATGAGGAGAGAGTAGATGGACCAGAGTAGCAAGATTTAGGTTGGGAAACAAGGTAAGAAGGAAAAATGTATGAAGAAAAGAAAGTGAACAGAAAGTGTAGAATATGTATGCGGGAGAAGGAAACATGGGAGCATGTATGGGAAGGATGTAGGAGAGGAATGGAAGATCAAAAAAGTTGTCAAGAGAATGTAATAAAAGGAAAGTGAAAGAAAAAAGCAAACGAAAGTCGCATAGACTAGAAGCGTACAGATCTGTAAGTAATTATTATGTAGTAGTATAAGTAGATTAAGTTGCGGATACGCTCGCTCTCACTCGCTCGATCTCTCGCTTTCGATCGCTCGCTCACTCTTCCGACATATATGTACTATAGAAATAAGGATCTACATATAAGAATGATTGCAAATAGTTGTAACTAATTTAAATAGTACAGATAAGTTAATATAAAGTTGTAGATGGTCTTGTAAGAAACAGAGGTCATTGTAAACCCTTAGGGGACACATTATTAATAGAGAAGAAGTTTCAGAATTGAAAATTCTGTAATTTTGATGACTTGCACTTGCAATTTTTTCAATTTGTACGTTCAGAATAAAAAAGTGTTAGCTTTTGACTTTCAACATCAGCAAAATTTAAGAATTTTTATTCATACACCTATAAAATACAAGAGTTTTCAGTTGTGAATCTGAAAAATTGAACTATTAAAACAAAGTACTCAAAAGTACATTATTTTTAATTTACAGTGATACACATTCAACATTAAATTACTTTCAATCGCAAATCTTCAAGATGATCTGCTTTAAAAAGATGTTCAAAATTTCGCGATGATAAACTATAAACAATTTTAATTAAACAAGTCGACGACTAAAATTAAAATTGCATGAAAGCCAATGTAGCTATTTTAATATTTATTTTCACTTATAATTATTATTAATTATATCATATAGTACTTCAAATTTAAGCATATATTTTAATTTGATAATTAGAAAACTAAAATGAGTAACATGTTAGAAGCCCGCGTAGCACACTACTTTTGTTAATAAAGAATAATATTTTTGAAAAATTCATTTACTTTCTTTTCAAATTTCAAAACGCCTTTATCATATGAATGTTTCAAATATGCATGAAATATTAAAATTCCTGCAATGAATATTATATAATCTGTAAAACTGAATGAGTTAAAGTTAACTAATCAAATATTGCAGGTCATTATAATTGATTTTGTAAGTATTTCTACCAGTTATTAGTGAAAAATTACTTGTTATCAGTGGAATTGTTATTAATCTACTTTCGTAGAAAATTTTTAAACTGAGTAACAAGTTGACTGCTACTTTTGATTTTACACTACTTGATGAATACGCAACTATTAATTTAGATATACAGAGTGTATGATGAAAAAATAGAATACGAAATAAAACTAAATATGAAAAAGTATTAATCAGTTATCGCTAGAACTTATGTTTTATCAAGATTCAGTAATTTGTGAAAATAAAAGGTACAAGAATTCGGAACATATTCATTCCAGATTTAAAAAACCTTCATTTTGTAGACATATACAAATTTGTTTAAATTGCAAAAGTTATTCAATTGAAGAAAAATTACGTTTCATGATTTTTCAATCTATTTTCACATCAGGAATGGTCAGAAGTCCTGCTTTTTTTTGTAATGATTCCTGACGTTCTTTAGTACGGCATTGCGCTTCTAAATCCAAATTTATGTTAAATTTCTAAATAACACATGACATTTCTCACTGTACCAACAGCAAATTTTGTAGACATAACTTAAGCTTATTCCAATACAAATGAACAAGGATTACTTGTTCACTATTATAAACTCATACTCATGGACTAAAATATTTCCATAATACCTCTTGACTTTTAAAAATTCAATTAAATATGGATATTGAAGTTATCATCGACACGACAAAATCATGATTAGGTTTGGCAACAGAATAGAAGTTGAAAGTAACTTGATTTCTTCTTGTGTGTATTATCGTGCTAGTACCCCTGTTAGCATTCAAAATATTCAATAAATTCGTTTCCCACCAAATTGACGTTCTCGTGAAACACTGCCAAATTGAACGTCAGTTTTCGCGTAGACGGTGCCAGCGCTGAAATGCTTAAATATAGTGGTGACTGCATACCCCACAGACTGTGCGAATTGATAAATTTATGCATCGAAATGGGAGAAGTTCCTGATAACTGTAAAAAGAAATTATAATACCAATACACAAAGAAAAGGGAGACAAAAGCAACTGTAATAATTACAAAGGTATAAGCTTATTAAGTACTGTAAACAGAGTATTTTGCGTATTTGTTGACCTAGAAAAAGCATTCAACACAGTTGACAGAAGTAAACTGTGGGAATTCCGAAAAGAGTACGGAGTCAACGGATGGATACTGCAAGCAATGAAGGCATTATATGCTAATAGCAGAGCGAGTGTAAGGGTGAATGGGAAACTAATCAACTAGTTCGATATTATGCAAGACATTGGGCAGGGATGCATTATGTCATCATGTATATTTATTATATTCAAAGAAAAGTGTCTTAGAATGTCCCTCTTTGACGAGAAAGGTATAGATCTCGAGACAGTAAGAGCACGTGGCTTATCTTTCGCAAATGATATGGTTGTTATGTCAGAGTTAATTGAAAAGTCGCAAAGAATGTTGAGTAAATTAAACACAAGCATAAAAAACATGGACGTAATAAGACGTAAATAAGACAAGACTTATGGTGTTTGAAGGCACGTTTGAGAAAACAATATGCAACATTGTCCTAAACGACGAGAGAACGAAGAAGTTGATAAGTATGTTTATGTAGGTAGTTTATTCACAAGTGACGCAAAAATCGATGAAGAGCTAAATAGACGTACAAACAAGGTTAGAAAGCTGATGGGTAGAGTAGGACTCATTATCAGAAGTAGAAATATATCAGATGAAGCTGAAAGGGCAATACATAACTCTGTATTTGTACCGACGGTGTTGTAAGGTAGCGAGACCTGAACCTACCAAGAAAATCACAAGAGTAAAATTAACGCGATTGGAATAAAATTGATGCGCACGTGGCGCAGTTTGAAAAAGTTGAACAAAGTAAGTAATGAGGTCATCCTACAAAAAATGTGGTGTGGAAGAAAACGCCAGAGGCAGAACGCGAAAAGAATAGTTAGAATGTGTGAATGAGACCCTGATTCGAAGAGACATAAAAAGCCATAGGAACACTAGATCTTGGATAAGAAAATGCATGGACGTAAAGGAAGCGAGAAAGGTGTGCCAAGGCAGGAAAGTATGGCGACAAATAGTTTATGTTACAAGAAATACATGAAGAGTGTACCAGTAGAGTGAATCAGGCCTGAAACAAAAGACCTTGGATTCCGATAGGCCTTAGTGTAGACCTTTACATAATGAATTTGTGAGGCTCTTTATTTGGAGTGATAGCTAGAGAGATTGATGAGTACATTGAAGTATAGGGGAAGTATTAATGAAGTATGCCTAGAAAGTATAGCTGCAGTATATCTGAGGTATAGACAGAGTAGAGATGATGTTTAGTCAAAGTATGGCTAAAGCAAGTCTCTTTAGTATAGCTCAAATGTGTATATTATGTTTAAAGCATAAGTAAAGTATAGGTATGACAGGTATAGCCGTATTATTGCTGATGAGAGATAATCGGATATTAAAAATACATAATAATAGAGATTTAGAATCATAATTTTTATAATTCCGAAGAATATTGTTTGTATCTTCTGAAATAAGCAAAATACAGATAAGTCTGATGCTAATTGTGACATGAACTGTTTTACTTTATATGATGCAAAATTCAACATTAAAAATTTCACCTAAGTAACAATGTGAATAAGTCTTTTGTTGCTAATATTCTTGTATTTAGAAGGCTTTTGACATACTTAAGTAAAAACGAAGTATAATATATACTTCAGCTATACTTTAGCTGTACTGTATCTATGCTATTTCAATTCACTTAATGTATGAGATTGTCTCATTTACCGTAAATTTTTTTAAATTTGGGAAATCAACAAATGATCACTTACATACTTATGGTTTTTACTTGGGGCTTTATACATCTGTCTCTCTTGCACTACGGGAGATCGTGGCATCTTTCTTTCGCTCATACGAACGCTGTCGTAAGATCCATGTCTATACATCTCTCCCCCTACTCCTCGCATGTCGTGGATTATCCGGCATACTTACTCCGCTCTCCATGCCTCTTCCGCCAGCCGCTATTTTTCCCACATACCTTTCTCTCTCTCTGTCTCTCTGGACATTGACCCCCCCCCTTCGTATCCGCTTACTGAAACTGCATCAAGGCGATCATGCTAAAGGAAAGTAGAAGGACCTATTTACCTCCCTCACTAGTCAAAAGAATCTCTCTTAGGGCATGCACCAGCTCCACAGGTTTCTCCCAGAGCGAGAGAAACAGAGTTGCTCCAAGTAAATCCTACTTCTTTACTGAAAGCTTTCCTTCACCCGACCTCAGACACGCATGATCTTGGACGCAACACTACCTACGGTTACACTCATGATCTAAGAATACACGGTCTAGCCATAAGCGTCGCTAATTTCGTCCCCAGTTGCGCCTCACCAAACATAGCCATTTTAATTACCAGCGGTGTATCTAGAGAAAAAGAGTCCATGGTGGGTATTGTAAATTGTACGCCCCTGTGCAATACACACTTTGAAGCCCAAAACAAAATTATTTCTTTCTTTAGACACTGATGCTACATTTCATTTGCGTTGAAAGGTAAAATTCTTCAGGTGCATTGAGAGGTTCTGTTATCAATATGTTTTCTTCGTTACAAGGATTAGAAGTTTTACGTTTCTTGATATTCTAAATGATCTGTAGCACAAATTACATTATTCTTGAACTAATTTCATTGACTGATTAACTGTAAAATTTCTTCATCTTTTACTTGAAATCTTCGCTAATGGCATTTACTTCATTTCAAATATACTTAATTCTCGCGCGCTGGCTTATCTAATATGGTTGTCTCTGGTAGAGTTATTTTCTATTGGTTAACTTTTTTTCTAATTGCGCGTGAATAGACCGTGTATTCTTAGATCGTGGTTACACTGACTGCGCCCTTTCCCGTTTACTCCCGCTAGCGCTGCAGTTGCTATCTTGGAACTAGCACGACTTACGATCAAAATTCGTCTGCTTTGCTTTAAAATAGAACAGTTTTGTAGAAAATTAAACTATATGGCATAAATTTACCTTTTTTTTGAAAATTATTATTTATTGTTGCGAATTAAACAATTTCGTTTAGCGTAACTTAACAGGGTGAGATTTCCTTGTTTTAAATCTTTTTTAGTGAAAATGTTTACTATTTCATTTTTGGTTCAAAAAATCTTTTGTGTTTGAAAATTAAACTATTTGATTTGAAATTCATCATTTATAGTAAAAACGTCATCTTTTTAGATTGAAAATAAACTTTTTTGTTCAAAAGTAAACTTTTCGGGTCCAAAATTCAAGTGCCTTTTGAAAATTTCTGTTTTTCATGCTCAAATATTCAACTGCTCTTAGTTTTGGTTGTAAACAAGGGTTTTTAGGTGCAAACATAATTTTAAAAAAATTTATAATAGTCCATAACTGTTTTCTTTTTTCAGAATAATGCTGAAAATATTTTCAGATTTTTTGTGAAATCTTCAGCATTTATTTCAAGTTTCAGTTTGGCACAAATAATAAACAATAATATCAATTTAAACAAAAAAGGGTTTAAGCAACTGCTTTGAGAGAAAATTTACGTTCAATATGATCCGCATAGAAAATTCAAAGAATATTTCTGAAATCAGTTTTATTAAAAAAAAAAAAATGTTTATTAAAAATATATCTAGCATTAGTCAAAGAGAGCCTTATTTAAAATAATAATGATTTGCTCAAACATTTTCGTTTTTTTATTTGAATAATTATTCCCTCACTCTTATTGAAAAGTGTACAGAAAGTTAAACATTTCAGAAAAAACTTCAATATTAGATTTGGAGATTAGATTTTGATTAAATTTTTCTGACTCTAAAATTTTGTTCGAAAACTACATTGGGTGCATTTTTTTAGAATTTCAAGGGCCTTACGTGTTATAGATCAAAATCTCTCATTATTTGTTAATAATTAGTAATTAGTACGGTCTAAACTCTATTAAATATGCGTATAACTGTACAGTTGGGAGGGTACCATATGTGCACGCGTAGAGTTCGAAGTTCTTCATCCGCACACGTCAAAATTTAGACGTGCACATATGTTTCGGCGAGTACACTGATGTTTACAGTTGGAATCGTGGAAAATTACTTTGTACATATTACATCGTAAAAATTCTGATTTGCGTAAAGCTTATAAAATGTACCAAAAATTATAGATATATTATATTATTATATTCACCAATAATGGCTAAGGATAAAACCAAAGTGCAGACAATCTTCATCTTTTTTAATCAGAGGAACGACTGATTAATGATTTTATTGCACAATTTAGTTTCCAATGTTACTAATAAATATTCTAGAACTTCATTAGCTTACGCAATTTACACCATGGTCGTAACAACGTATATGAAATACGTCAAACTTGTCCTTCTGAGATATTTGCAGTTGATAAGAGTCAGTTTAAACGAGAAAATTTGATTACTTACTTCTAAAAACTGATATTACAAAATATAGTAAAAGAATTGGAAGGATAGATTTTTTTCTTCATATTTTAAAAATAAATTTTTACTACAATTCGACTTTCAATATTGATCACAGTAACCCCTAATGATATTCTTTTGTCATAAAAATATTAAAATTAATATAATAAATTATATGTTGTTTATTTAAAACTTAAGATTTTTACAGCTCTCTATGCTGAATTATTGGTATTATTTTTAAAGTAAAACTTCTTTTTAGACAAAAGTAAATTGAAAAAAAGTACTAAGCGTACTACACTGTCTATACCTTAAATCTATATTCGAGTCTCCCTTTTGTGCGGCGATTCGCAATTGATCTTAGATTTTTCTTCGATATCTCCACTACGCCTGCCAAGCAAGTTATACTTCTCTGTTGTGGCCTCACTGTTACACACTGTTATTATATTTCGGATTATGTAGACCATTTTCTTTTGTTGATTTTTTTCTTGTTATGAAATATTATTTTAAAACTTTTTTTGCGATAATTTTCAATGGATATTGTTGTCGTTTGACTTAAGGTTGTGCTAAATGTTTATAAGTGGGTATAAGTGACGAATGATTTTACTTAACCTATCGACGAAATCAGTATATGAATATATATAATGATAAATAAATACAAATAAATAGAGCAAATGTAGCTAGCACAAATACAAAAAAGTATGGTTTTTCAATGACTTTCAAATCAAATATTAAATTATTGATCTTCTCTAATTGGCTTCGACAGACCTTTTTAAAATTGAAGTAGACTTTTAATTATTGTGAAGATTTAAGCCGAAGCCTGGCACGAAAAGAAGGCTTGGCAGATAATGGAGAACCGGCAGAAGAATGAGGTATGGCAAGAGGAAGATGATCAAGGTCGCTGTTAGAAATACGCTTGGACTGTGAACTTAATTTTGAAAAAACAGTT
>JAUELO010044465.1:0-10261 GCA_032357855.1 Amphibolips quercusostensackenii | reverse complement strand
GGATACTTGTCTGACCCTAAGAAATAAAGACCAATGTCTAAAAAATGTCTGAACACGCTGTTTAAGATCTTTACAGCTATCCTAAATGATAAAATTGATCGTAAAATCAAACTTATGTGTCAAATGATGTACGAACAACGAGGCTCAAAGTAAGATGTAGCAGGATATCGGAAGAATCTCCTACAGACAGATTGATGCTGCTTTGAAAAACCAATTTTACTATCTTATCCGAAAAACATCGCCTGACAACTAACTTCGTCATCTTTAAGAGAGGTGTCTCCTAGGGCGAAACCATGAGCCCTCTACTCTTTTAGCTTACATTATTGCGACTATCTCTCGCGATTCATGATTCCGAAGAGTATACTGCCGCAAACCCAAATATTAAAAGCCTGAGTTCACTCATGTATTTTACATGGTTGGTCTTAAGATCTATGTTAATGATAAAGGGCAACTATGTCTAGCTCTAGAGATTGTCGAAGAGTACACTCGGGAGATTGGAATAAAGTTTGGGTTAGAAAAATTCACCTGGGTTAATTTGAAGCGAGGACAACTTAATGGCATCTCCCAAGACCCTGAGCTAGTCGACAGAAGCGCTACACGACACCTTGGCACTGGATAGACCTATACATACCTAGGCACGTCCAGAGCCACATTAAGTTCGTAACATCTACAAACAATGCTCTCCAATGCAGACACAAACGTCTTATCTGACAGATTTGGACCTCAAACTGTCGTCAAGAAATAAAGTGCCTGCGATAAACATGCTTGCCGTCCAGGTAGTACTCTTTTCATTTGAAGTGGTTCCAAGGACGAAGGACGAGCTTAGATTTCTTGATATCGGGTCACGAAAGGTTATGCACATGAGCAAAAGCATGCATCTTAAGTTTACTGTTGTACGATTTTACATCTCGTGCCGTCAAGGTGGTCGAGGTATACTGAATCTCGAATGTCTTTACAACAGGATTGTTTTGAGTACAGCACATATAGTCGCAATTGGACAAGTCCCTTTTCTTAAAATGGTCAAAAATCACGAATCAGTGAGCAAAGGAGCATTTTTAAAACAGCGGAGAAGACAGCTGAAATACTTGGCCTTGACTTCATTATCAGGGGTGAGCAAAATGCATCAAACATAATCCATCTTAAGTACTTACTCCTGAAGGCCCGGATCAAGAAAGCATAGGAGAAATACTTACGCAAACAGTTTCTCAATAAGAAAATGCACGAACAAAATAATTAAATTTTTAACTAAAGAGATAAATTGTTAAAAAAAAATATGAATCTTCAATAAAAGAATTCAAAAAATAACCAAGTACCTCGTTGAATGTTTTATTTAGATTATCAACTTTAGAACTAAATAATTAACTTTTGCGTATCCAAAACCAATTTTCACACAAATTCATTCATATATGTGGGCTTTCGCATTTTGGGCTCAAAATGAACACTTCAAGTTAAAAAGCGAGAAAGCAAGAACCATGAGCATTTAAGCATACATGTTTTTTTTTCTTGAAACATGATATATACCTACTTTCGGTTACTATCTGTATACGAAGATTGTCCTTATTAATTTACTATAGGTCCCAGTATCAAATTCTTTTTGAACCCAAAAGTGATAATTCTGATCTCAACTTTTAAAAAACGCGAATACCTTCTAAAGCATAACCGACCATAAGTGCCCTTTTCATGAAGACGCCCACATATTTTTGCCGGCAGTTATTATATTTTTTATTTTAAGCCGGAAGGAAATTATTTTTATGTACTCTTTAGCTTCGTTATCATTCTTTAGCGATATAACAAATTATTAGTAACAGTACATATATGTAGAACACTTTAAACTACGAAATAGTAACAAAACTAAGGCTATTATATATATATATATATATAACTATATATAACTAAACTAATGTCATATTGCAGTAAGATATTAAAATTATCAACATAATAATTAGTAACTTTCTCCTGCAGTTATACTATCAATTTCTGTATAATACTTTTTAATAAAGAATTTGTAACTGTGTACTAAAGAACGTTTGCACAAAACTCATAAATTGCTGAAAATCATTTAAATTTTCAGATACGTGAAATATCCGGTAATTTATCAGTTTTCCATAAATTTCCGTAAATTTGTGGATCTTGTTCAAAAAGCTTTGGGCACTTAAAATTTCCAGAAATTTTTCGCAATGTCTGATATTCAGAAATTTCAAAAATAATTTCCGTAATATTTGCTAATTTTACCGTAAGTTTCGAAAAATTTCGGAAAATTTGTTTCATTGTTTTTCAAATCAAAAATTTCCTGAATTTCCTACAAAATATATCGTGTGCAACAAGTGCTGAAAGTAGGCAGTCGGCTTGTCTTCGGTTTGTTTACAGCTCACCTTCGATACTCGTTTGGAACTGCCCACTTTCCGCACTTGTAGCACAATATACTATTGTTCATTGAAAAGTATATTATTAAAAAGTAATATCAACTTGTAATTAGGCTAAGTTACATAATCCTACATCATGCTGCGTGGCCTGCAACTAGATTAGGATTAAGATTTTTCCGCGTTTTCGGATAATTCCCAATCCCGTATGTTGTCTTTGAGAAAAATTTGTGACTTATTTCTAAAATATTGACCCTAAGAATTTATACATAAATTTTTTTTTGCTTTTTTCAAAAACTTTTTATCGCGTGTGCTGGTTTTGAGTCTATTTTGAAAAATGCTAGGTAGAAAGGTCTAAGTTTTCATGTTTTTGCACAGCAACGTCCTCATGGGTATTTTTCGCAGAGTTCGCACTATTTTTCGTGCATTAGATACGCGGAACAAATTTTTATGCACGGAAACAAATTTTGCAATGCATTTTTGAACAACCTTAATATAGGTACTATATTCAATTCAGTTTCAAGCACTCTAAATTCTAAATATTTTAAGTAAAAGTATTTCATATTTAACAAAGTAGATTGATTTTTAGCAAAGGTGGTAATAAAATATAGAATAATAATTAGCCTGTAAGTCCAGATCTGTAATACGGACGATCTTTAGTTCCAATAAGTGAGGGAGCTATTTGGCGGTACGATCTCGACTACTGGGATAGTGATGTAACCTCTGACTAGAGGGACTCGTACCACTGCTCGCTCGCGGTGGCGTGCCAGTCACGCAGTAGTCGACGCCGTTATAGTCAGGCACTGGTTTACCCCCAGCCAAAGATATTATAAACGTAGATGCGGAGCGGGCTTAGTTACACGCGATAAATGTAGACGGCGCGTCCGGCGAAAATTGTAAGTTCTCCTTTACCCTCCACCACTCACCGTTAGCACTAATCGATAAAGTTTACCAACAGCCACTTGGAGCGCTGTAAACAACTTAGCTTGAACGAGAACCATTGAAAGAGAAAACACATTGTCAATTAAAACATATTTACATTTATAATTAACGTAAAATATCCACGCTTTGCAAAACATGGGTATTTTATTAAATACCAGAGATAAAAGTCCATGAATGATGTATATTACGGTTCCATATATTTTCTAGTAATTCTACAAATATTTCTTATAATATTTACATTCTTTCATAAGTTATATATTTTTTTACTCTACAATATTATATTTTTATTTAAACTGACAAAACTTTCAGTGCAATATTTGTATATAGTTCTTTAAAATCTTTTAGTATTTATTTTTATTTATGTGTAATCTGCAATTCCTACGGATTTTTAAGACTATTCGTCTGATGAATTTCTCTTACGTATTCATTTCTTATTTCATCATTATTATATATTATAAAAATTTTATAAAAACAGAACTATAATTTTATAATGGGTAAAAATTAACGTTTTCAAATCTTTTCAGTTCTTGAAAGAGGAAACACAAAGTTAGAAATTATCAAAAGAAATCATTAAAATTGTATTAATGATTAATAATAATTTTTCTGATTTAATTACCTCTGTTGACAGGATCTCATCGTCATTAATTCGAGTTAAAAAAAATTGTAAAATTTTTTATTAAATATTTAAATTTATGTATAAGTTAGTGATTTATTTTAGACTTAAATTTTTTAAAACGTATTTTGTATTACATATTTTATTAGTTTGTTAAAATCTCTTTGATATAATCAAATTCTTTTTTTAATTTTCTAATTTTTAATCAATAATTTCGAGTTTTGCTGATACTTAATATATTCAGAGTTTGTGTATATTTAATAAATGAATGTGAAATAATTTCCCTAGAATTTCGTATTATTCGTTATTTGCGAAATCTAATAACAGTTAAAACATTTTTATCTATCTTTTCAGTAAAAAAAACGTTCAACATTGAAGAATTTTTAAGCGTGAATCTCCAAAATTAAACTATTAAAAATGTTCAAGTTAGGATTAAACGATTATAACTACACACACAATTATATAATTATTAGCTTATCTTCAATTTTATATATGTTAATTTAATAAATAATTCCAATGATTTAATTATCTTTAATCAAAAATGTAACCTGCATACCTCTCAAATCTAAGTCTAAGTATGTTTTACAATTAAGAATTCTACAATTTTCATTATTTACATTTAAAATTTCATGAATTTAAAAGATTTGGAATTGCAGAATCTTGACTTTTGATCTATAAAATCATCAGAATTAAGGAAGTATTTATTATACATTATTAAAAATTTGAGATTTTCCAAATGTAGATCTTCAAAATTGGGGAGTTTTCGATTTCAAATTGTCAAAATGGTAGAATTTTCCATTGTAAGTCTTCAAAACTAAACTATTCCAAAAAAATGTTCCAAATTACGTTACTTTGAAGTATAATACTTAACAATTAAATTATTTGTAATTCCAAATTTTCATTAATTAAAAATTTTAATTGCAACTCATTAAAATTACAGAACTTTGAATTGCAAATCTTTAAAAATTAAAAAACTTTAATCTGCAAATCGCTAAGTTTAAAGACTGAATTGTAAATCTTCAAAATTATAGAACTTTTAAAGGTAAATCTTTAAAATTGAAGTTTTCAATTTTTGAAATTTACAGTTTAAAAATTATGAAAGTTTTAAATTTTATACTTAAAAATGCTGCAAATTGAATTATTTACATTTCAAGATTAATTAATTTGGAAGATTTAGAATTGAAAAATCTTGACTTTTGATCTTTCAAATCATGTCAATTTATGAATTATTATTTAAAAATCTTTCAAAATCAAAAAGTTTCTAATTGTAAATATACTAAATTAAAGAGTTTCAAATTGCAACTCGTTAAAATAAAAAAATTGTACATTGTAAGTCTTTGAAATTGAACTATCACAAAAAATGTTTAAAATTACATACCTTAGTAAACAAATTCTTAAAAATTGAATAATTTGTAATTACAAACTTTAAGCATCCGAGAATTGTCAATCGTAACTCTTCAAAATTGCAGAACATTGAATTGCAAATATTTAAAAATTAAAAAGTATTTTATTTTTCTATATTTATTTTAAAAAATTTTTAATTAACAATATCAACACCATTGACTGCATTGTCAATAATTAATCAACATTCTTAAACATTTCTTTTTGCAGAAATGAAAGCATCATATGCAAATTAGTCAGAAATAACAAAAAAAGTACAGAAAATGAATTAGAATCCGCCATACACGCGAATAAAGATTTCAACAGTTTTTGTCGATTTTCTCGGCTTTATTTTTCAAATTGCGGCAGTACTCTAAGGTTTTTTTCACAATTTTTTTTAGCAGAATTTGATCTCTGCCCCTTTTTTTTGTCAAATTTCTACGTTTTGAGATCCTCTGAATCCAGAAAACAGCTTTTTACGAATGTTTCTGTCTTTTTGTATATGTGTGCATGTATGTCTATCTGTGAGCACGACACCTTTTGAAAAAAAATATTCTATTAAATTGGCCTTTTATACACTCTTTTAGTGTCGAAAACTGAAGTTTATGTTTGTTAGACAGATATTTAGGATAAAAATTGAAAAAGTTACGGCATTTTTAAAATTTATTCAGACCATTTTTTAAAATTTTTAAATTGTATGTACGGCTATTCGTAGTAGTCGGAAAGTCGAACAATGTATTCTTAAGACTTTTTTTATAAGAAGAAAATTATCAGAGTTATAGCATTTTTTAAGTATAAAAAATCAAACGAAAATGAAAATTTTAAGACAAACAGCGCGCGATATACAAAAAGTCTAGAAAATAAAAACGTTGCTTTTTAAAAGCCCTACAAGATTATCATAACAACTTTTTTTATTTTCTGGATAAATCGATAACTCAAATTTTGATCGCACAAATAATCATGAAAAATTACAATTTTTATTTTGAAGTAAAACTGTGCAAAATGAGAATAAAATGAGAAGATGAAAATCGTGCACTCAAAAATGATCTACAAACTTGTTAATAATTACTTTCTGAAAGAACGCGTATTTCTTGTTTTGTTCGTAAAAAATTACATGAAAACAATTAAGTTTTTGAAAAAGTGACACAAGCTAACAAAGCAAAAAATAGACCGACATTGTACATCCAAAAAATATGTATAAATTTGTTACTTATTATTTTTTTAATAGCATCCAGCGAAAAAAATGTACGCAATTACTTCAGATTGTTGAAACATAAAAAATATTTTCAATCTAAGAAAAAATTTAGATAAATCTTACGTATTTTATAATAAAGAATCTGAATCTGGAATGAAGAAAATAGGTTCCTATTTTAAAAGTTAAGGTTACCCCTCTTCTAGGGGGTAGGCATTTCGATATTTCAAAATTAAAAAAAACACCCTGTATAATATAAACCCTAAAAATTTCAAGTTGACTACTTTTTCATGTTTTATCTAGAATTATTCAATATCAAAGGTTATAAATTAAAATAATGAATTTTGAACTTTTTTAAATTAACTCCGAAGTATTAAACATTTTCCAATGTTCTTGGCATTAGTTTGAGTTGAAAATTTTCACATATTTGTAATCGAGACATTAGCTATTTCATATATGCGCTAATTTTTGTTTTTATTTTTTGTTTGCAGTTTTAACAATTGCTTAAATTTGCATTTTTTACACATCTAGAGGTCAAAGAAGTCTTTCTAATTTTTTTTCAGATTCTTATAATTTATTTCATAAGATGGAATGCCAATTTTATTTACCCCGGTTTTTCAGTGACCAAAATGACCCACAAACCAAAATTGGATATGCACACAATAAGATTTTTTATTCTGATATTTAATCAAATTATCCTAATGACATTTGGCTCAGACATTTTCATATAATGAAAACTATTATAAAAAAAATAAATACAGTAGTAAAATTAAAAAATGTGGAATTCAATATGTACTACCAAATTGTGTGCGATTGTCAATTTTTCTCTAGTGTATTTTCAATTTTCATGCTTGAAAATTTCACACATGTTTGAAAAACTTATAAAACAAAAGTTAAGAAAATAATATAAAACACCAAGTTTTAAAAATTGTCTGTTCCCAAGTTATAAAATATCTAAATTAAAATATTCCTTATTTATAAAATTCCCAAATTTAAATAAGTAAAAAAAATTCTTCATGAATATTATTCATTTATTAAGAATACAATAATATAACATTTTTATGAAACAAAATTTGTTTATTATTTACAGTTTTTAAAAAATTATTGTTATTGTTTTTTTTTAATTAATGTAAAGAACGTGCGCTTCAAACGACAAATATTTTTTTTCCAAAAATTTTCCTTGAACCTAGTAACATTTTCCAAACAAACTTTGCAGTATTTTGGTAAGCACTAATTAATCTCGAAATTTCTTACCATTTTTTACATTTTTATTCTGATTAGATGGTATTGGTTTTATGTAAAATTTTACTTTACCGGTTTTCATCAAATGTCCACGTTTGAGACTCCCTGAGTCCGAAAAAACGATTTTCACGTAGCTGTCTGCCTGTCTGTATGCCTGCCTGTCTGTATGTCTGTCTCTCTGTTTATCTGTCTGTAGGCACAGTAACTTTTAAAAAAATAATCAGATTGGACTGAGCTTTGGCACACTTGTTTGAAGCCTAAAGAAAAAGGACAAATTTGTTAGCTAGCTATTTTAGATCAAAATTCAAAAAGTTTGCACATTTTTAAAATATTTCAGATCATTTTTTTTAATTTTAAAATTTTTTGTACGGTCACAAATAGTATTTAAAAAAATGAACGATTGATCCTTATGACTTTTTTCGATTAAATAAAAATTATAAGACTTATAGCATTTTCAAAATTCAAAGAAACAAAAGGAAAAGCAAATTTTGAGCCAAACAACGCACGATATAAAAAAAAAGTCAACAAGAGAAAAACGTCGCTTTTCAAACAAGCCCTACAAAACTACCATAACAAATTTTTTAATTTTACAGAAATATTAAAAATTATGATTTTCGATTGCACATAAAATAATGAAAAATCAAAAATTTCATTTTACAGTCAAATTATGCTAGGTAAAAAAGTGATAATACTTAAATCATGCAAGCAAAAAAGATCTACAAGTTTGTTATGAATCACTTTGTAATGTAACGCATAGTTTTTGCTTGATTTGTAAAAAGGCAAAATTTAAAATAAAAAAATGTAGTCTGTAGGCACGATTACTTTCGAAAAAATGATCAGATTGGACTGAGCTTTGGCATACTTGTTTAATGCCTAAAGAAAAAGAACAAGTTTGTTAGCTAGCTATTTTGGATATAAATTTAAAAAGTGAGTACATTTTGAACATTTTTGAGACCACTTTTTTTAATTTAAAAATTCTATATACGGTTATTAGTAGTGCTTCAAAGAACGGAAAATTCATGTTATGACTTTTTTCACTGAAAAAAAAATTTTTAGAGTTATAGCATTTTTAAAATTCAAAGGAACGAAAGAAAATGCAAATTTTAAGCCAAACAACGCACAATATGAAAAAAAAGCTAAAAAACGTTGATTTTTAAAAGCCTTTCAAGACAACCATAACAAATTTTTTCATTTTTTTGAAAAATAGAAAATTTGGGTTTTTGATCCCAAAAAAATAACAAAAATAAAAAATTCCATTTTGCAGTCAAAATATGCAGGATACAAAAAAAATAATGAGGCAACAATTGTGCAACCAACAAAAATCTACAAACGTGTGATAAATTACTTTTTGATAAAACGCGTAATTTTTGCTGTATTTCTAATAACCAATTAAAAAAAATTTTTAATTTTTGAACAAATAAAACAAGCTACGAAAAAAAATAAAAAACAAAAGTTTTTCATTAAAAAAAACTAGAAATTTGTTATTAATCATTTTTTTAACGATGCATAGTTTTTGTTTTAATTGTGAGCCAGCCTGACTACACAATATACTTTGATAACCTTGCAAGGTTGGAAATCTTAGTTCGCCACTCAGCTGATGAAAAAAAGAAAGTTTTATTTTGAACAAAGAAACAGCGTCAAAATGTACTGAAACAAAATTGAACCATATTAGTTCATATTATTCAATGTAAATTGGAATTTTTGAAATGGAAATTACAATAAAAAATTATCTCTGTCTTGAATAGAGATATCGTGACGGTTGAAGGTATAACAGTTCGCACCTGACACATGCGCTATGTCTTCCCGTCCAGTTCTGCGTGCGGTACTGTCGCTCTCGCTTCTTCCACCCACCGATACTACCACCGTATTGACGCGACGCGAGTCACACGGCGCACGCGTTTTCGCCCCACACACCGTGCTGTAACGGTATAAAAGGGGCGACAGTCGTACAACATGACACTCGTCGGGCAGCCGCACAGTGTAGCCAAAAGCACTTTTTGTGGACAGAAGTGTGTCTGCAACTCAATTCTCAATGGATTTGGACGTTTGTTTTTTTTAAATGACCTAAGGCTTTCGGGTATATCAAGTCGTTGCGAGAATTTCGATTGGGCTAAACCAAAATTTTTTATTTAACAACAAAATAAACAATATTTTCACCCCAACTTTTCAGATGTACCTTTTTTTGTAAGATCTGCGAATTGACTGAAGAAGAGCCTCAGTCAGTGTAATTACTATCTAGCAATAGTTTTCAGTATGTTATATTGAGAAAAAAATTGTTTATAATGTTTTAAACAAATTAATGAACAAAAGCCATTTTTTGCGGTTCGCAATTATTAGTTCTTAGAAATTCGCAGTTTTCATATAGAATATGAGAGAAATGTATGCCTAATTATAATAATTAAAAAACATCTGCTGCTTGGCAGCATTATTTAAACCATTTTTTATAAACAAATAAACAGTTTTCGTATGTCACAATGAATAGGCTCCATTTTTTTGCAGAATCGACCAAAAATGTCTTGCCAATGAATCCTT
>JAUELO010044384.1:0-10265 GCA_032357855.1 Amphibolips quercusostensackenii | reverse complement strand
TTTATTGTCCGGATTCCCGACAATAAAATCAAACTGTTGTCACTTTGGGTTCCATATTAGAAATTTCCCATTGAGTTTATTACTCTAAAATGAGAAGCTTTTTTCTTAAAAGACGTATAAAATGAATCTAAATTAAAAAAATTAATAATGCTTTCAATTTGAAATAAAATAATTGTACTATGTAAAGGAATTCAGTTTCACGCACACAGAATATGAAATTTATAAAATGCACGTGCTACTAATTTTAAATTAACTGAAGCTACTATTTTACGTATTATTCATTCTTTGACGTTTCCAATTTAAAATTCATTAACAATTTTGGCTTTGACTTTAAAAATATTTTACCTTTGTTGTAAATAGTGTTTTTAGCAAAATATTTTAATTTCACGTATTTTCAGGGTTGGATTTCCGCTAATTTTCTTAATTGCTGTAAATCTTACTAAAATTAATATATCTTTAATAATATTTGGTAAAATATGAGAATTCAAATGTTTATAAGCAGTTAGGATGCACAAATAAAAAATTTTAGCTACTTACACGTGGAAAAAAGTCGGTTTCTAAATCAAAATAGCTTGAGAATTAATAATAGCACTGCATGCTAAGATTTACTCAGTGAAAATTCTTGGTATATTTTATAATTGAAACGTAATTATGATAAATTGTTTATAAAAATACTTAATAATACATTTTTATTAATATTTGTGACTAACTTAGACTTCCAGAAAATTGCAGTTTCAGATTCAAATAATTATTAAAAATGTCAGGACCATTTCGCTTTTAAATATTCAAAAATTTAATATTAAAAGCCTTGATAGTCAGTTTTGAGATGAATAATTTTAGATGCAAATATAAGGCAATTTTGATTTGAAAAGCTTAAAATTGTAAAATTTCAAAAATGAAATCATGTTGCAGAAATTTCGTTTTGTATTCTTTATTTTCATTTTAAATGTGATATCATAAAATTTTCTGATTCTTAGTTGAAGATTAAAACAAATAAATAATTTTTAATTAAAAATATTTGATTGGAAAATGTCAAAAATGAATAATAATTTTTAGAACAGATTTGAAATCAAAAAATTAAAACTTGAGTTTAAAATCAAGAAAGATAAAAGTTAAACTATTTGAAATCGATACATCAGTAAATGAATAATTTCGGTAATTTTAAATGGTTACGATTTTTAATTTCTGGATTTACATGTTGAACGCTAAAAATTTGATTTTTCCTTCTTAAAGGTTTTCAATTTTGAAATTAAATTGAGTTGGTTGAATTTCAGAAAGTGTAATTATCAATTCAAAAATTATACCTATTTAAGTGATTTAAATTTACTTAATAATAATAATAATAATAATTAAGTAATTTACTTCAAATAATTGAAATTTTGAAGGGTATAAGCATAAAAAAGTTTTCATATCACAATTTTTTGTGGCTGAAATTGTTTTTAGTTTAAAATGAATTTCGCATTTGTTAAAGTTTCAAAATCCTGGAGTAGAATTTTTTTCATCTTTATTTTTTCCCATTTAAAATTACCATTTATTTTGAAAGCTTTTTTTACAATAATGCTATTGATTTTTTGATATTAGAAAAATTTTTCTTATCATCTTTAACGTTGAATTATAATTCTGTTATGTAATGACAATTCAAAATTTTCAAATTTAAGAATTTTTAAAAAATCCAATTTATTTTTCAATATTAAGTTATCAAATCTCAATCACGTTTCGACTTAGAAATTATAAAATTCAACTCCTTTTTCTTATTATATGGTCCAATATAATTTAATATATAATTATATATATTTCTTTAATTTCAGACGCATTTATGACGAAATTATTAATGATGATTTCCAGAAATAATAAGATATAAGACTTTCCTTGGCCAATTTTTTATTATCTCTGATATTCATATATCATCATTTAAATACTGAAATATTTTTAACACAGCACATCTTGTAAACGGAATAAAACAATGTTTTAGATAGAAAGCTAAAAAATTCAAAATATATTTATTAATTTTAAACAAAACAAAAATAATTTTTCTACCATACGAGACGACTTTTTACCAAAATAATTACATTTTTTTTAAATATATAATTTTCCAAAATATTAGGATCATTTATAAACGAAAAAGTGCAATAGTCGATATGTATTTTAACAAAAAAAAAAGAATAAAATTTTACATTTAAAAATTAATTTTGAAATCAAAAAGACGAATTTTTAACGAATAAAAATTTTTCAGTGTCGAAAGAAAAAAAGTCCACCTGAATAGTCAAAATTTCAAGCCAAAAGACAAATTTTATGTGAAAAAATTGAACTTTTAACTAGAAAATATGAATTTTCATCAAAAAAATTAAGTTTCAACAAGAAAGTTACATTTTTAACCAAACAGTAAATCTTCATTAAATATAAAAAAAAATTTAACAAAGTAGTTCAAATTTTATCCACGCAGTTAAATTTTTTATTTAAAGAAGGTCTGTTTTTAAAAGAACAGTTGAATTTTTAACAAAATATAGTTGAATTTTTTAATAAAATAGTAACAATTTCTAACAAAACTGTTGAATTTTTAACCAAACAGTTGCAATTTTATCCAAAAAAGATGCGATTTTTACCTAAATAGATGATTTTTTAAATTATAAAGATAAATTTTCATTGTAAAAAGATCACGGATTGACTTTTAGCTTCGATATATGAGTTTCAAATTAGAAGTGAATTTTCAACTAAATAGTTGCATTTTAAAAAAAATATAGTTTGATTTTTCTAAAAAAGGTATAAATTATGAACAAAATTGTTAAATTTTTAATTAAACAGTTGCATTTCTTTCTAAGAAAGATGTAATTTCGAATGAGATAGATTTTTATCCTAAATTTTTTCTAATAAATTTTTTATTTAAATTCATTGTAGGTGTTTTTGAAGTTAAAAAGCTTCAAATTTAAGCGTAAAACTCCATCGGAAATTTCTAAACTGGAACCTAAAGGGACAACAGTTTAATTTTATTTTCGGGAATCCCGGTAATACAATTAACTGTTTCTATTTATAATGGGGCGATTCCCGACTCGTCCCCGCTTACCTTCTCAGTATACCCCCACCACTGCGTCCAGCGCGTTACCTCTCACAGTCTTGTTTTCGCCTAAGATTCTATCCTAAAAAGCTGTTGTACCTAAGATTTTTAAACTGTTTATTGTAAATAAAAATAGTAAATTTTATTATCGGGATTCCTGAAAATAAAATTAAGCTGTTGTCCCTTTGGGTCCCAGTTTAGAAATTTCCGATGGAGTTTTGCGCTGAAATTTGAAGCTTTTTAAATTCAAACACGCCTACAATGAATTTAAACCAAAAATTTATCAAGAGAAATTTTAGATGAAAATCTATTTTAGTCAAAATTGCATCTTTCTTGGATAGAAATGACTCTTTAATTGAAAATTTAAAAATTTTGTTAATGACTTATATTATTTTGTAAAAAAATTCAGCTGTATTTTGTTTAAACTTGAACTATTTCGTTGAAAATTTACTTGTTTAAAACTCATATATCAATGTTAAAAAGTCAATCTGTCATCTTTTTAGGCTGAAAATTTTTCTTTTTAATTAAAAAATGCTTCTATTTCAATAGAAATTGCATCTTTTTTTGGATAAAGTTGCAACTTTTTGTTTGAAAATTCAACAATTTTCTTAAAAACTCTTACTTATATACTTATATTTAATTAAAAATTAAACTGTTCCCTTAAAAACAGACATTCTTTAAGTAAAAATTAAACTGCGTGAATAAAATTGGAACTACTTTGCTAATTTTTTTTTTAATGAAGGTTTACTTCATGGTTAAAAAAGTAACTATTTAGTTGAAACTTGATTTTCTGCTGAAAATTCATATTTCCTGGTTAAAAGTTTAATTTTTTCACATACAATTTGTCTTTTGGCTTAAAGTTTTAAGAATTTAAAGGTAAATTTTTTTACGACTTAACAATTTTTATTTGTTAAAAATTTGTCTTTTTTGTTTTGAAAATTAATTTGTTTAAATAAAATTTCAGTTTTTTTTCAGAAATGCATATCAACTATTACACTTTTTTGTTGACAACTGACATTGATATTTTAAAAAATAAATTATTATACAGAAAATGTAATTATTTTGTTGAAAAGTCGTCTCGTATAGTAGAAAAATTATTTTTTGTTTTGTGTAAAATTAATAAATAAATTTCTTAATTTTGTATCTGATATAGTGTTTAATTCCGTTTATAGAAGGTCCTGTGTTACAAATATTGCAATATTAAAATAATGGAATACGAATATCAGAGATGATGAAAAATTTGTCATGGAAAAATTAAGGAACTTTGAAAATAAAATTTAAAAAATTTCTTAAATTAAAAATTTAATATTTTAAGATTTGGAATTTAGAAATTAAGTCATTCAAAATTGAGAGGAATAGAAATTGTATTAAATTTATTACAGAACAAAATTATAATTAAACGTTAAAGATGATAGACAAATTTTTTTAATATCAAAAAATCAATAGAATTATTGTTGAAAAAGGTTCAAAATAAATAGGAATTTTGAATGGAAAACAATAAAAATAAAAAAACTTCTACTCCAGGATTTTGAAACTTTAACAAATGCGAAATTCATTTATAACTGAAAACAATTTTAGCCACAAAAAATTGTGACATTAAAACTTTTTAATGCTCATACCCTTAAAAATTTCAATTATTTATAGTGAATCACTTAATTATTATTATTAAGTAAATTTAAATCTCTTAAAAATGTATTATTTTCAAATTGATAATTACTCTTTCTAGAATTCAAGGAACTCAATTCTAATTGCAAAATTAAAAACCTATGAGAAGGAAAAATTAAAAATTTAGCGTTCAACATGTAAATTCAGAAGTCTTAAATTATAACCATTTAAAATTGCCAAAATTATTTATTTACTGACGTATTCATTTTAAATAGTTTAACTTTTACTTTTCTTGATTTTAAACTTAATTTTTGATTTTCTAATTTCAAATCTGTCTTACAAATTATTATTCATTTTTGACATTTTTTAATTGAATATTTTAAATTTAAAATTATTTATTAGTTTTAATCTTTAACTAAAAATCAGTACATTTAAAGATATTACATTACAAATTAAAATAAAGAATACAAAACAAAATTTCTGCAATATGATTTTATTTTTTAAATTTCACAATTTTAAGCTTTTTAAATCGAAATTGCCTTATATTTGCATCTAAAATTATTAAACTCAGAACTGACGGTCAAGGCTTTTAATTTAAAATTTTTAAATATTCAACAGCGAAATGGTCCTCAAATTTTTAATAATTATTCAAATCTGAAATTGCAGTTTGCTGGAAATCTAAGTTAGTCACAAATATTAACAAAAATGTATTGCTGCAGTGTTATCACTAATTCTCAAGCTATTTTCATTTAGAAACCGACTTTTTTCTACGTCTAAGTAGCCAAAATTTTAATTTGTTTATCTAAGCTGTTTATAAACATTCAAATTGTCATATTTCACCAAATATTATTGAATATATATTAATTTAAGTAAGATAAAAGCATTAGTAATTTTTTTATTTAGATTCATTTTTCACGTCTTTTAAGTTAAAAAGCTTCTCATTTTAGAGTGATAAACTCCATGGGAAATATCAAAACTGTAACTTAAAGTGACAACAAATTGATTTTATTGTCGGAATTCCCGACAGTAAAATTCACTTTTTTTCTTTACAATGTCCAGTTTATATATCTCAGGTACACCCACCTTGTATAATCTCATCCCTGGCAAAAACAAGCATGGCAGAGGTAACGAACTGGACGCAATGGTGGGGTATACTGAGCAGGTAAGCCGGGACGAGTAGGGCTATGCCCAACGCGCTGGACGCAATGGTAGGGGTATATTGACCGGGGAAGCGGGGACGAGTCGAGAATCGCCCAAGCACGAAAAGGAGAAAGAGTGTTATAGAAAAGGTAGGAGTGGAGAGGGATGGTGCGCAAGAAACAGAAAAGTGGGCTTAGTGAAAAGATGGGAAGGGATAGTGTAAAAAAGTGTTTGAGGAGTTTGGGAGGAAAGAACGGAAAATAATGAAGAGGAAGCGGAGGAAAGGGTAAGAGTAGTAGAGCGGGCAAGGATGGGAAAGGAGGGGAATCAAAAGAAAGGAGGAGAAAGAAGGAGAGAGAGAGAGAGAGAGCGGAAAAGAAACGTGAAGAGAGCGACAGGAAGGCGAGATAAGGAAGGTGGGAATAGGGTAGAAAGGTATGGTAGGAAATAAAGGAACGGAGTAAAGAGGGATGGAAGGTGATAGTGGGGATGGAAAGTGGTGGTGGGGATGGAAGGTGATGGTGCGAAATTTGGAGAAGAGAGTGGGGGAGAGTACATGAGTTGGATGTGGAAGACATGGAGGAGGATGACGGAGAAGAAGAAAAAAAAAGAAGGGGAATATGAGAAAAGTCGAGCACGGTGTCTAATGAAGGAAGAAAGGACCAAAAATACGTGGGTCTCACGTACTTCTGCTTCAGCTTCAACATTTTGATTTTTTTAAAATTATTAACATATCTGACTCATAGTTATTCTTACTTGATCACAAAAAAAATTGTAAACGACCTAATAAGTCACGAAAACCTTTTTTGTATGCACATGTTTTTGAGATTAATTTTTTATGTTTTTGGGGTTTTTGGTCGAATATGCAGGAAGAGGCTTACACTCTCTAATAATTAGTTTGCATGATTATGAAATCACAAATCTTGATTTTTCTTTTACAGAACTGAATGCTATGATGCGCGGTGAAGGATCAGGTAGTTATAATTTTCCGTATATGCATATTTTAAGTATTGCAAATAAGTTATTATTATTACTTATTATTTTACTGAATAAATATTAGACTATTTTTCTAAAAATTCGTTATTTTTTGTGAAAAATTTAGCATTCTAACTGAAAATTCAATTATTCCATAATTAGTAAAAATGCACAGTCATTTGTTGAAAATTAAACAACTTGTTTGAAAGGTAACCTAATTTGTTAAACATTCACTATTAATAAAAAATTTAACTAATTTGTTAAAAAATTGTCTTTTTGTTGGTGAAAAAAGTAATATATTTTTTTAACTGAGAATTTATTAACCTTTTTTGTATGCACTTATTTTTAAGATTAATTTTTTATGTTTTGAGGGTTTTCGTTCAAATGTACAGGAAAAGGCTTACACTTTTAAATGATTGATTTTGCATATTTTTTTAATCACAAATCTTTATTTTCTTTTTACAGGAGGAAATCCTGTGGTGTACAATGGAGAATCAGGTAGTTATAATTTCCCGTATATGCATATTATAAGTATTTAAGATGAGATATTATTATTTTTTATCATTTAACTGATTAAATATTAAACTATTTTTCTAAAAATTCGTCCTTTTTTTTTAAATTTAGATTTTTGACTGAAAATTCAGCCATTCCACTTCTCAACTTTTTTATATCACAAATCTTCATTTTCTTTTTACAGGAGGAAATTATATGATGCACCCTGCAGGACTAGGTATTTATAATTTTTCGTATATTATTTTATATATTATTATATTATGTGACCATATTTGAATGTGTGATGCTAATAAAAAATTTCGTTATAGTTTTAAATATTCAATTTAAATTAGGGAACGTTAAAAAATTATGTCATACTGCTGAGAATTTAGCTTATCCATTATTGGATGAAAATTAATCTTCTTTTTGTAGGTGAAAATTTAACTAATTATATTTTAAGTGAAAATAAATCTTTTTTTCGCGAAAAATTTGAATACTTGGTTGAATTTTAAACTACTTTGTTAAACATTCATTTAACTGATTAATTATTAAACTATTGTTCCTAAAATTCGCTCTTTTTTTGATAATTTAGCTTTTTAACCAAAAATTCAACTATTTTATGACCAGTAAAAATTTATTGTTAGTTATTAAAAATTTAATTGCTGATTTAAAAGTTAACCTAATTTGTTAAACATTCACTATTGATCAGAAATTGAACTAATTTGTTGAAAATTTGTCTTTTCTTTTCTAAAAAAATAATTTTTTTCAAATTAAAATTTATAAATTATATTTTTTCGGTAAGAACTATTAATTATTAGTCAAAAACTCAACTATTTCGTTCAATTTCTAGCTTTTTTTGTTAAATGTGATTGTTTTATGTTGAAAAGTTATACCATTTCGCTAAATTTTATTTTTGTGGGATAAAAGTTTAACTAATTGGTTAAAAATTTAATACCAAAAAATATGAATTTTCAACAAAAATTAAAATGTTAAGCTTTCAGGTAAAAAAATTAGTTAGAATAGTTGAACGTTAAGCCAACAATATAAATTTTTAATTATAATGCTGAAATTAAACAGGTATATTTTTAGTTAATAAACGTAACTCGTAACCTTACTCATGAATTTTTAATCTAAATTAAGTATACATATTCAACTGAAATAGTTTAATTTTCGAACTAACAAAAATTAACTTATACTGAAAAATGATAAATTATCAAAAAGAATTTTCAGACAAAAAAAATTAACTATCAAAGATGAAGATAATTCTCTATAAAAAAAATCCACTTTTTAATAAAACACTTGCATTTTCAAAAAGGTAGTTGAATCTTTCATCAAAAAAGACAAATTTTCATTTAAATTGTTAAATTTTGATCTAGAAAAGATATATTTTCAACTAAAAATGAAACAGTTGCTTTTCAGTTGAAGAAATTAATTTTTAACCAAACTGATGAATTTTCAACTAAAATGATGAATCTTCAACTAGGACAGTCAAAACTTTTATGAAACAGAGAAATTTTCCACATAGTACATGAATTTTTAAACAAATTTTATTAAAAAAAGATAAATTCCTAATTTATTATCGAAGAGAAATCTATTCTTTTATAAAAAAAATATATAATGCTAAAAAAGCATAAAAAAGATTTTCAACTGAAAAACAGACTTCCAAACTATCTTACGTCTTGTCTTATTAGAGACAAAAAAAGCAATTGAAAAAAGAGGAAGAAAAAACATTTTCAACCAAAAATAGAATTGCTCAATTTTCTCTTAAAAAACTGATTCTTTTTAAAAAACGTATTCTTAGCAAAATAATTAAATTTGCTACTAAAATAATTAAATTTTTAGTTAAATAATTATGTTTAACAAAATAATAATAACATTTTAAACCAGAGATGGATTTTTAATTATAATTATGAATGTTATTAAAAAAAAATAATTTTTATTCAATAAATTTAACTTTCAACCATGTATTTAAATATTTAAATGAATATATTAATGTGCAAATTAATCAGCACACTTATACACCCTACGACTGTAGAACATCAAACTAAAACACAATAACTTAAAAAAAATAATCTATGACAGAA
Organism: Amphibolips quercusostensackenii; assembly: GCA_032357855.1. Taxonomy (NCBI): domain Eukaryota; kingdom Metazoa; phylum Arthropoda; class Insecta; order Hymenoptera; family Cynipidae; genus Amphibolips; species Amphibolips quercusostensackenii. The sequence goes on along the minus strand of JAUELO010044384.1, from coordinate 917 downwards.
GAGATCAATTTTCAAGCCAAAGATGAATTTTCGACAAAAGAGTTAAATCTCCAACCTAAAGATATGAATTTTGAACCAAAAAGTTTATTGGAAACCAGATTTTTCAATTTTTTACAATACAAATAGAATTTTCGACCCAAAAGTTTAGCTTTTAAACCAAAAATACAAATTTTTTACAGAATAGTTAAATTTTTGTTGCAAAAATACGAATTATGGACTCTCTGAAACTCTTAAAAAATTCTAATTAATAAGTTTTAGTTTTCATTGCTTTGATTAATAATTACTCAGTGTTTGATGTTAGGATTGATTTTTTATGTTTTTGGGATTTTCGGTTTAATATACAGGAAGAGGCTTACAATTTTTACTCATTGAGTTCTCATATTTTTTAAATCACATATCTTTATTTTCATGTTACAGTATCACATGTTTTGACTCCTACTAGACTACAAAATTGTTATACTTTCTTTTATGAGGGTAGAAATGTTTATGTAAAGATCAATCCTCTGGATGAGAAACCGGAATATTTTGAACTTTTACAAGACGCAGCTTCACAACACCCTCTTCCACGAGGTCGTTATACAGAAAAAAAATACTTGGAATTTGTGGAAGGCGTAGGATTTTTTTTCGTGACATCACTATTTGATAAAAAGCACATTGAGCGTCGCATTTTGAATATTGAAAATGCACCGTATTATAATGACCATGGATGTAAGTAATTCCGCATCTCAAAAGAGGGCTTAATTTTGGCTAAATCTGGGTAGAGCCATACTAAGTTTTTCTTGCAGCCGGTGCGAATTAGTCATTTTGTACCCCCCCCCCCCCCTCCTAGAATAATAGAGCGACAGAAAAATATTCAGAAAATGTTAACGTAGCATGCATTTCGAAGAGAGGCAGGTGAATTATGTCGTGTAATTCTT
>JAUELO010044379.1:0-10265 GCA_032357855.1 Amphibolips quercusostensackenii | reverse complement strand
GAATTCTCTGCTCCGGTCGACTACAACATCACTGCCAAGGAGAATGAAAATGAGGAGAGGTATCAAGACCTTAAAAGAAAGCTGCGACGACTGTACCTAAAATATTCGGTAAAAGTGATTGTCCTCATAATCAGTGCTCTCGGAGGTGCAAACCCAGCACTGCTTTGCAACCTCAGAGCCATACTCGTGTGCCAAAATTATGCCGAGGCACTTGCGCGACGGATGCAGAAAGCTGTCATCCTTGGGTCGTTTTGTGTCCTCAAGACACACCAGCGTTTTACCGGCCTTTCGTTGTGATTTTATCGTAACCTGTGGCCACTTATCTCACGGCTTTTAGATGTGACATAGGTGTGATTTACCGTGGTTCTACTGGGAGCTGATTTCATTCTTATAGATGAAAGTTGCTCCCAGTGGGACCACGGGGTGGTTGTTTAACCTTTTTATTATTAATATATTGTTTTTATTTTATATATTTAGGTAGCAAATCAAGTGTGAGGGTAAATAGGAAACTGTCTGGTTTGATATTATGCAAGATGTTAGGTAAGGGTGCGTTATGTCCTTATGGACATATATTATATTCATAGAAAGGTGTCTCAAAATGGTCCTCTTCGACGAAAAAGGTGTAAATCTCGGGACAGTGAGGGCACGTGAAGATAAGGTTCTCATGGTGGAGTCAATCGAAGACTTGCGAAGAATATTTAACAATCTGAATGTAAGTATAAGGAACATGGGCCCCAAAATTAACGCAAATTAAACAAACAATGGTGTTTGCAGGTAAGAGTGAGAAAACAATATGTAATGATATCCTCAATAATCAAACAATAGAACAAGTTGATAACTACATACGTCTTAATAGTCTATTCACTAATGATGGTAAGGTAGATAGAGAGATAGATAGGCGTATAAATGAGGGTAAAAAAGTTATCGCTAGAACGGGATGCACTATCAAAAAGTAGAAAAATTTATCAGGTAAAGCTGAAATAGCGACACATAATTCTATGCCTACAACCACTATTCTGTGCGGTAGCGAGATCTGAACATGCCAAGAAAAAATAAGACTAATATTAACACGGCTGGTATGCAATACCTGCGCATGATGTGCGGTAAAATGCTGATGAACAAAGTTAGTTGCATAAGAATCCTCAAAGGATGTGGTATAGATGAACACTATTTAATTAATGGTCTGTTTCTTCGTTTCACGCCAAAAATGTGAAGGTATTTCAGAAGTTCAGGAAGAACTTGAAATATTTAAGGATATTTCCAAGGATGACAAGGAATTTTTACAAGATTTAAAAAATCTAAAGCCAACGATTTTCATGATTTCAACGAATTTGAAAAAAAATTGTGCAGTTTTTGAGAATTTCCTTGAAATTCGGCAGATTTGGATGTCTTGCATAGGATGTATAAGATTTTAGGATATTTCAATAGATTTGAATGGATTTTTAGAGAATTTGAATAATTTCAAGGAATTTTAAAATCTCTCAAGGTATTACAACAATTTCTTCAGGATTTCGAGAAATATCCTTAGAAATGATAAAACTGCACAGGTTTTTTAAGTGATTTAATTAGATTTCAACATATTCTAAAGATTTAAGTTTGAGGAATTATAATAGAATTTTCCATATTTGCAGGGTTTCTCATTTTTCAATTTTAACTTAAGGACAAAATTTTTTTGAAGATATTAAAATAATCATAAATCATTAAGGACGATGATATTTGTACAAAAACAACCGCTTTTTTTGTGTTTACATTGTGAAATTTAAAATTGGAAACCTCCAAAACTGATTAAATTCACATTTAGTGCCCATAAAAATATAAAATTTTTAAACTAGTATTAAAAAATTTAGATTTCAAATTAGTTTTATTCCTTAACTATCAAAAACATAAAATAAACATTAAAAAATTTGTAACGTCACTGATAAAGCATTTGGAAATTAAGAAACTTTTGATAAAACTTTTTTACGGGTATCATGTAATGTAGTATCAAATTACATTTACAGGCATTGGAAAAATTTTTTATTAAAAAATGAAATTTTTATAGAAAAAAATTTTTTGAAAATACTTTAAAAATTAATTAATGCAAACTTAAAGCGTAACAATTTAAATAATTCCAAATGTCGTTCAAAATTTATGAATTCTTGAATTAGAATTGTGAAACTAAGTAGTGAAAACTTAATAATTTTTGTAATGTGCGTGCTTTTTAAAATTTATCATTTTAATCTAATGTGAACGAGTGATAACTTAAATTTCATCCTATGCATTTCCATGCAAACGGAACAAGCTTATTTAATTCAAGTTCAAGATAATGTTGAACTGAGGTATGTTACATCGACAGAAGAAAAAAAGTCGCGAGAGAAAAATTTAAATTATTATTATTACACCATTAAGTCATTTCCCTTACTGGGTAGACGAGACTCAATCAGGCCCATCAAGCTAGCATCTCCACAATCGATATCCCAAAATTTCTTTGTATAAAAATTTTGGGCTTTTTTGGGCTGTGTTGATGACTTTTGGGCTCTAGTACTTTTTTTGAAAATTTCGACTGGAGGTGCTGGCTTAACTCAAACCAGCACCTCCACTATACAAAAATTTAAAAAAAATAAAATAAAAAACGACAGAATTCCGGGCTTATTTTGGTCTCTCGAATACACGAAAAAAATATTTAAAAACCACCCCCATGTGTACAAAACCACTTCTTGTAAAAAAATCTGCAGAAAACAAAGTTTACTAGAATTTTGAAAGTATTTTGAACTTTTGCACGCACCCCAAAAAATTTTAAATAACTAGCCATATTAACAAACAAAACACCCTCTTAGTAAAAACTTAAACCTGGAGGAACCCAAAATTCAGAGGCTCTATCCACCTTATAAAATTCTCAAAAAGATTATTTTTGACAAAGTCATATGTAACTGCTAACAAGGGGTTGTTTTTTAATGTTAAGGGTTAGAGACTGAAAATCAGTAATCGTATTTTCAAAGAGCCAAACATCGGAGAATCCATTTACACAGCAGAATTATAAAAGATATTATTTTCTGACAAAGTCGCATATGCGTGGTATCAATGGGTTGTCTTTTAACCTTTAAGTTTATGGCTCAAAAATCGATGTAGACATTTTTCGGAGCCCAAAATTCAGAGAATCTATCTACGTCGTAAAATTTCGAAAATGATTTTTTTTGACAAAGTCATATGTACGTAGTACAGAGGGGCTGCTTTTTAAGGTGTAGGGTTGCAGCCCGAAAATCAGGGTTAGCATTTTTAAGCAGCCCAAATTCAAAAAGTATATCCTTGTTCTGAAATTCCCAAAATGATTATTTTTTGACAAAGTCATATGTACGAGGTACAGAGGGATTGCTTTTTGATGTTAAGCGTTGCAGCTTAAAAATCAACGTGGGTGTTTTCAAGAAGCTTAAAAATCAGAGAATCTATCTATGTTGTGAAATTACAAAAATGATTATTTTTTGAAAAAGTCATGTGTACGTGGTACAGAGCGGTTGTTTTTTAACGTTAAGGGTCAGAGCCCAAAAATCAGGGTGGGTATTTTCAAGCATCTTAAAAATTAAAGAATCTATCCACGTTGTAAAATTGCAAAAATAATTATTTTTTGACAAAGTCATACGTACCCGGTACACAGGGGCTGCTTTTTAAGGTTAAAGGTTGCAGACCAAAAATCGGGGTGAGTAGTTTTTAAGAGCCCAAAAATAAGAAAATTTATTCTTGTTGTAAAATTTCCAAAATGGTTTTTTTTTTACAAAGTTATATGTACGTGGTACACAGGTGTTGCTTTTTAAGGTTAAGGGTTACAGCCCAAATATCAGAGTGGGTATTTTCAAGAAGCCCAAAAATTAAAGAATCTATCCACGTTGTGAAATTCCAAAATAATTATTTTTTGACAAAGTCCCCAATTTTTGGGCTGCAACACTCAACCCTAAAAATGAACCCCTCTGCACCACGTACATATGACTTTGTCAACAAATAATCACTCCTAGAATTTTACAACGTGGATAGATTCGTTAATCTTTGGGCTTCTTGAAAATACCCACTATGATTTTCGGGCTGCAACTCCTAACCTTAAAAAGCAACCCCTCTGTTCAACGTACATATAATTTTGTCAAAAAAAATCATTTTTGGAATTTTACAACGTGGATAGACTCTCTGATTTTTGGGCTCCTCAAAAATGTCTACACCGATTTTTGGGCATAAGCTTAAAGCTTGAACGACAACCCCTTGATACCACACATGTGCGACTTTGTCAAAAAATAATCTTTTTTATGATTCTGCCGTGTAAATGGAGTCTGCGATTTTTTGCTTTTTAAAAATACGATCACTGATTTTTGGTGTCTAGCCCTTAACATTAAAAAACAACCCCTTGTAAGCAGTTACATATGACTTTGTCTAAAAATAATCTTTTTGAGAATTTTATAAGGTATATAGAGCCTCTCATTTTTGGCCTCCTCCAGGTTTAGGTTTTTACTAAAGAGGTGTTTTGTTTGTTAATAGGGGGAGTTTAAGAAAAATTTATGGTGCGTTTAAAAGCCCAAAATACTTCGAAAATTCTAATGCACATTGTTTTTTGCAGATTTTTTTTACAAAGGGTGGTTTTTAACACATAGGGTGGTATTCGAATTTTTTTTCATGCATTCGAGAGCTCAAAAATAAGCCCAAAATTCTAATGTACTTTGTTTTTTTTGTTTGATTTTTTACATAGAGGGTAGTTTCAATGTTAACAGGAGTGGTTTTTGGAAATTAGTGTTCAAGAGCTCAAAAAAAGCCCAAAATTCTGTCGTTAATGATTCTTTGTTTTTTTTTTTAATTTTTGTATAGTGGAGGTGCTAGCTTGAGTCGAGCCAGCACCTCCAGTCGAAATATAGATTTTTAAAAAAAGTACTAGAGCCCAAAAATCGGCAATACAGCCCAAAAAAAGTCCAAGAAATACCAAGATTCGGATACAAAGAAAATTCAAAATTTCGGTTGTGGAGGTGCTAGCTTGATGGACCTGGCTAGGCACTACTTCAAGGATTTTGAAAGATTTTAAAGGTACATTGGGGTGGCTTCATTTATATACTTAAATTTTTTTATCTTTGAAAATAAGGAAAAAAGTATGTGCAAGTTACAAATTTTAAAAAAGTTGAAAAAATTTTTAACTTTTTGCTTTACTTCATTCAACATTAAAAAAAGAAATTAAACTTTCAGCGCTTGAAATGTATTCATGTTCGATTGAGAAATCATCATTAATTTGTTGTCATGAAAAAATGTAGCGAATATTACCCAACAGTAGATGATAATTTTACAGTAGATAATTATTGATTACAAGCACAAATATAAGTTAAATATTTAATTCTAATTTTAGTATATTACTTATCGTAACGTTAGGGTGGTCTTCCTACTACTTTTTAGTTTTTATTGTGACAGTTTTAACTGTGCATGATATACAAAATTTATCAAAAACTTTGTAGAATTCTGCTATTTCTGCTGTTTTCATTATTCATCTATTATTGTTCATATGAATTCCATTTTCTGAGACACTTCTTTAAAAATAGTTTTTCCCTTTTCTGAATGACATGCAATAATAAGTTAGTCGTTTGTGTTGACTTTTGGTGCACATTTCTTATGTTTTGTTGAGAGAAAAAGGTTCATACAAATCAAAGTTGTTTAAAAAGTTATGTGTAAGTGGTAAAAATACCAAACATACCAGAACCCTATGAAGCTTGTTGAAAGAACGGTAGAAAACTGCTTTTTTTGCCCCATTTCAGTCCAAAGTTTGATCTAAACCGTGAAAAATTTTTGAAAAATTTCCCAGAATTTAAAATGGTGTTTCTCGAATGCTCATTTTAAAGGAAAATTAAGGGAAAGAATGGAACCTCTAAACGTTGTTTAAAAAAAAACGCATTTCACTTTTTCGGGAACCTCACAAAATAAGACATTTTACATTCTAGTGTACTATAGAGTGGTCCAAAAATGCACTGGGATTTTTCTAAAAATGTTCATGCATATCGCATATAAAGTCTTTTTAAATATACATTAAAATAAATGAAATTTAAAAAAAATGTTTAGAGGTTTCGCAAGCCTCATGAAATTGAACACGTATTTACCATTAAAAAAAAATTTTTTTTGTAAATTTTCTTAGTATCGTTAATATTAGGTATTAAATGGAGTTGAAACTCAACAATTTTTTCCGCAATTAGCTATAATATACAAATAAATAATTACCACTAGTTATAGTTTATAATAATTTTCTGTTAGAATAATGTTAGGAAGTTTATGTCTTTTTTAAAAGTCTTCTAAATTGTGTCTATATTTAAATTAAATTAAGGTATGAATAAAAGTTAATAACAACAATTGTTTGAATAATTTATTATTATTTTCAATATATCAATAACGCTAGAAATTCAGCCATATAATAATACTTTTTTTGCAGTGAAATAATAAATTAAATGAATTTTACTTTTTTTCGCGGGAATCATCATCTTCTTTATGTAAACATCAAGAGCTAGGAGTGTTGTAGTAGACAAAATTTGGCTTGACTCTGGTTCTATAGGTTTGAGGTATGGGTCATCTTCTCTCTGTTTAGGAGAATTGACGTACTCGTTTGTTTGAGGCGCACGTATTATATGATCAGGAGCAGCCATCATTGTTAGGAATTCAGTTTTTCCTTCGAAAGCCTTTGCGTTCATATCCACATAGGGTGCGTTTAAGTCCACATAATGCTGTAAAATCCAAGAACAGGCCTATACTACTCTGTGTAAAAGAATGGCGAAATTCAGCGCCACCTACCACCATTTTTGTATCTGAAACCCTGTGAGCATGTATTAGTGCGCATGTATGCATACACTGATGGTTTGAATGTGTTAAATAAAATTTTTAATTTAAGATAAATTGAATAATTAACGCAAAATCTAGGATATACTGAAAAGAAAATATGTAAAAATGATTAAAAATATTTTTTTGTTCTTCCTGCAGAGATATTTCACTTTCTGTGTGTTATTGCCTGAATCTCTCATCAGTTCTCTTATTTATTTTCGACTAGAAATTTTATTTACACTTTCAAAAATCAATTCTTGCAAAAGACACCTCACGCATATTTTGAAAATTAAAATTGATTATTTTTTGCAATTATAATAATGCATGATAATTAGTTACAAATAACACGACTAACACGCAAGTCATAACAACACATAACCTTACTTTCATGACAGTGCCTGTTGCCTCTTTACGTCCCTCATCTTTAAACAATTTGCGCCATCTACCACCTCTTTTGAACTAATCTGCACCCCTCTGAGCCCCGCCTAAGTCCACCCTTCGGCCATTTCTATTACATAGAGTCGTATAGGCCTGATCCAAGAACCCTTTATTGTAGAATGAAAGTAGAAAAAATTATACATAAATTGAATTTATAAGAAGGATATCAAAGTTAAAGAAGACTGGTTACTGAACATGACCTTTTTCTGAAACCTTATGTGAATAGTACACCAAAGCACAATGCAACTCTGCAATTCTAAATAAAGTTATCGTGCCTAGAGATTACAATAGCCTACTACTACAGAGAAACGCCCTCGTAAAAATCCTTTTTTTCTCACTCAGGGGGTCTCTAAACGTGTAGATTGGATTAAAATTGTCGATTTAAACTTTTACATAAAACTAATACCATCTTATCAGACTACGAATGTAAAAAGAACCACTAAAAGGCAAAGAATACGCACAACTATTGACAAAAAAAATCACATGTTTGGGCACGCATCGGGAAGTTCTCGCGCTTTGCGATGGGCCTTTGTGCTTCCCTCACTGACAAGTATAATTTGGTAATTGCATATTTCTTTTTATGAAAGCCGCTTCTAATTTAAGGAATATATTTTAATCACAAGTCTAGCGCTTTGCAATTGATTAAACCATGCCTCAAACGCAAGAGCTTCTATATTACCTAGAACTTAATTATATATTTAATGTATGCTATATTAATTTTAATAGAACGGCCCAAGACTTTTTATTCATATACGAGTACTATTTGCAAGAAAAAGTACAAATTTTAGATTTGATTATAATTTTAATGTTTATTTTTGCATTCTTTTTTTTGAAACCATATTTACCACCAGAAATTCAAGGCTAAATCTATAAATATTGACATTAGATGGTTCACTAATAAACTTGATCTGTCGGTTTTGACCACAAAACGACGTGCAAAAGAAAATATTTAATCAAAAATTCCGACGGACTGACAGACAGCCATGTACGTGAAAACTATGTTTTCTGACACAGTAGTTCTTAAAACTTCAAGAATTGACAAAAACTGAATAAGGCTAAATTCACATGAAGCTAATACCGCCCATTATAAATGATGAGAGTGGCCCAAAATGTACATTTTGGAATTTTCGACCGGCGACTTTACCAAATCGTTCTCTTATGGAAACAAATGAATACATATTTTTTGATTTAATAACAATAATTTTTAGTTGGTAATCAAGTACTTTGACATTTGCATACAAGTTGTAGAAAAGACCGAAGAGAGCCCTGAGGTTTAACCCAAACCACAGCATCTGTTAGGCTGAAATGTTTTCGTTTTTGTAATTGCTTTTAAATTATAAATAAAAATACTAAACATTTTTTCATAAATCTGTTCTTAATATTCTAAAAAGTGATTCTTGAAAATTTTAAATTAAGAAATCATATCTGAGGCTCGCAATGAGTCTAAAAATATTAAAATTTTATGCAATATTTCGAGATGTCTTAAATTTTCTTATAACTTTGTTGATGTATGAAAATTTGACGAAATGCATCTTTAAGAAGGAGAAAAAAAGTATATAAAAAGGTACAAGAGTTAACTTATAGAATATTGAAGAAAATCCAAGAAGGAACAAAAGTATTATTTCGGTGTGTTACAATCCATAAGATGCATATACTCAGAGAAAATGCTGTCTTGAAACAAAAACATCTTTGTCTTGCTTGTTTCATTTTGAACCACTTGAATCTATTTTTTAGACAAACAAAATTATATGGCTTCAAGATTACGTAAAGTTTGTTGCAAGAGAATAATGTTATCTGTGATAAGATTTTTTTTGAGAAAATTGAAATTTTTTTTAACCTTATATTTAAAAAGAAATTTGATTTGTGTCAAGAAGCATCCGGCTGACGCACGAGGAAATTCCTCAGAGCGAAAGTTGTTTGATTACCGACTAAATTTTTTTAAAATAAAAAAGTATGTATTCATTTGTGTCTACGAAAGCACGATTAAGTGACGGTTAAAAACTCCAATACGTACCTTTTTTGGCCACCCTAATGATGAAAATGTAACAAATCTTGTGTATAAAAGTTTAAAAAATTGTCTCACCATTTTCACACTTTCTTCTAAGAAATTGCCAATGCGATCTGCAAGTTGCGAAAATCAAGGTCTTGAAGTTGGGGTTTCACTCTAACATTCGAGCATTATGTTATACCTGTAAATTAAAATTAAGAAAATTTGTATTTTTTAATATAATAGCTACTCATCAGGGGAGCGATAATTAATTACATTAGGCTTTCAGAGGGAGGGTTACTTAGCAAAATGCAAAACATATTATGTTGAAGTTACATACACTTACTATAGAAAAAGCTTTACAGTTGACGTTGTGTCTAAAATTAAAAAATGACATTAACGTAATAAATAGGCCCTTATTGATCAGTCTGTCCAAAATAAAAACTTTCAGTATAAGATTTATGTAATAATTATTTAACATTTATGAAATATTTTTAATTTCATTGAATAATAATAATATTTGGTTATTCAATAGTTGTATGCTTGTTATATAATTCTGACATAGTATAAATGTTTTATTTATGTATAATTTACAAAAATTAATCGAACAACCTTAATTTTGCATTGAATTAAATGATTGAAATTTCATATTATGCTCACTCAACACTGATGCATCGTGATTATTTATTGAAAATTGTAGTATTGTGATGTCACTTACACATCCTTCGAAGCATAATCGGGTTGTTCCATTCTGTATCCTTTGCTTAATTTGTGATATAGTGTTTCCACATCCATACTACAATAAGGCGTCTGTGCCAATGAGAAAAATTCCCGTAAGTTTACACCGAAAGACCAGACATCTGATTGAGTTGAAAATACCATATCTCGAATCGATTCAATAGCCATCCATTTAACTGGCATGAGCGTACCCACTTCTTTTTACATTCTCATTGTAATGAGAATGAAATGGTTTTATGTGAAATTTGACTTTGCCGGTTTTCATCAAATGTCCACGTTTTGAGACCCCCTGAGTCAGAAAAAA